>JAHBOF010000277.1:0-66774 GCA_020736565.1 Coprinopsis sp. MPI-PUGE-AT-0042 | reverse complement strand
AGCTGACGAAATAATAGGTTCCTCGCGATTCTTGACAGATTATTCTCCAACGCTGGAATCGACTGCGAGCACTGAGCTCCCAACCACCAAACCCGTTCCTCCTTGAACATGATGGTGATGGACGTGACTTGCATCACGGAAGGTGGTTGTGCAAGCATTTCGAGCCCCAGTTCGCGGAAAAAGAGCCCGAGAGCACCCAGGGGTTTGAAATGAGCGTTGCTTCGGAGATGACCACCAAAAAGGTTTAAAGCCTGTGGGGAGACAGTAGCCAATGCTTGATAGTTAATAGGCGATACCAGCTCAGGGCCGGAGAATATTGTCGTGGACCTCAAAGAAGGGGGGCGAAGGTTCTTGAGGCGGGTCAGATTGTTCACCGTTCCCTGTCTTGTGGTCCGCTCAACAACTAGCGCATGGAGCTGCGGAAGGGTAGTGGGCCGACCGAATAATTGATACAGCACCTGGGATGACACCCACAGGGTTTTAAAGATTGGCAAAGGTGGCGGTTGAGTGGAGGCAGAGCTCCGTCGTCTTCCAAGCTCGTGCCAATGAGCCGTAGCTCCAGTCTTTCCAGACTGGGGCATGCTGTCAACAATGTTGGTATAATGAGGCCGATATCCATGTCCGTCCACCAGTTTGAGCATCTAATGGACAGAGCATTGAGCTTGGGGCAGGAAAGAATGATATTGACAAGCATCTCAAGCATGTCGTTGGGCACCGTCTCCAGCTCCGAGAGAAATGGCTTGGTGAACACGATCTCAATTCGTTGAACGTGTGAGGCTGGAGTCCATGAGTCGCTGCCACCTCTTAACTCCTCCCCAAGACTAAGGATACCGGCGGTATAGTCAAGGTCTTGCACGTTTCGAATGGAGATAGACTTGTAGGTTAATTCCTTCGCAATTGTGGACCATCGGCGACAAACGAGCCTGATAGCTGTCTTGTTGGAGCCAATCTCCTGAGAGACGCCAATGGCATCCTCAGGGTCCTCCATTGTGTTGGTATGGGACGTTCTGCAAAGATGTCCAGGACTTTCAACAGAATCTCGTCGGGTATCTTGTCAATGGGAGGGCTCATGGTGGTGACTTAAATGGCGAAGAATGTGTTTGAAGAGGATCGTTCAGAAAGGTGTAGATGGAGGAGGGAAGAAAGGGAAGATAAAAGAAGAACCGAAAATAAGGAATTTATACTATGTAACATTCCAAGAGGCGACGCCTCCAACATGGTCGGAGTGCAGCGGCCCCTCGTTGATCGGATAGATGATTTGCTGGGAACCCAATGCATGGATGGGCTAGAACGAGACTAGCGGAGTCACATCGAGTCCTTCAAAGGCAGAAAGGCAGAAAGTGAAAGACGCAAGAGAAGCCTTTGGACATGGAAGATATGGAAGACTGCGCGGACGATCTTATCTTATTTATTTATGTAGTGATGTCACCTCTGTGTGGGCGCTCCGGTCTGTCTCCGATCGCCTTTCGGCCTCTTGCCAATCCCATGCAGATAAGGGCTCCTGCACGTGTTGAAGGATGTCCAGTTCGATGATCATGACTGACAGTAATTACGACCTGCTGCTGGACCGAGTTACAACCCTTTGGGCCACCCCAACTTATCGGGAAGACCCTGCATCCAACCGACCGCCTTGCACCCTACTCGGACCATCATTCAAGCGCTCCTTGAGCCCAAACCACTACCTTCCGGCTTTGACTCACATACCGCGCAACTCTAATGTCTGGCGCAACTACTGTTTTCTATGGAGCGATTGTCAGCCCACAAAGCTTGACAGACTATGCGGCTCTTCCCAGGTGTCTCCTAGCCGTCGGAGCTTCTGGAAATATAGAGTGGGTAGTTGACGAAGTTGCACCTCACGAGTTGCAAGATACACTTGCACAGAAAGGATGTTTAGATACGGATATCGTCGAACCTTAAGGAGGGTGAGTTCTTGCTGCCTGGATTCGTGGATACACATACGGTAAGTCCCAGGCTTGACATCACAGGCAGGCATAACGAGCTCACGGATGTATCCTACTTCATAGCATGCGCCACAGGTTGCCAACATAGGAACGTAAGTGCGGGACCCATGAACATACGTTCGAAACCTGACGTCTAAACTAGGGGCCAGCAGTATGAACTGTTGGATTGGTTGGCAAAGGTAACTTTCCCAATGGAAGCCAAATTCGAAGACGTGGAATTCGCCAAACGAATGTATACCAGAGTGGTCAGAGACTTTGTTAATGCAGGAGTGAGTCCGCTGGGTCTCCAGTCAGAAGAGGCCAAAGTGCTGAATGTCCTTCAATGTAGACTACAACATGTTGCTATTATGCAACCCTCCACCTCGAGTCCAGCAAAGTTCTCGCTGACGTCGTTCACGCTGCAGGACAACGGGGTTTCATTGGTGTAGGTCTCCTTTTGGTTCAAGCGGGTGATAAAATGGCTGATATCGCCCCATAGAAATGTAATATGAACCGCGAGTCTCCGTCGTACTACGTCGAATCCTCTCCCGAGGAGTCCGTACAGGCCACTAAAGACCTCATCTCATATATCCGCACCCTCCCTACCTCCCGTTGCAAACACGCAGCGGCAGGTACCGCCCAACCTCTGGTCCAACCCATTATCACCCCTCGCTTCGCCATCTCATGCACACCGCCTCTGCTTTCCTCTCTCGGGGATTTAGCAGCATCAGAGCCCGACGTTCTCATCCAAACCCACATATCCGAGAATCGAGGCGAAATCGAGTACACCAAGACGCTGTTCCCTGATTGTGGATCTTACGCTGGTGTGTACGATAAGTTTGGACTGCTGAGAGAGGGCACGATATTGGCACACGGTGTGCATCTCGAGGGAGAGGAGGTGGATATGATCAAGGAGAGAAATGCGGGCATCAGTCATTGTCCTACGAGTAACTTCAACTTGAGAAGTGGGATCGCACCTATCGGGAAATACCTGGACAAGGGCGTCAAGGTAGGTCTTGTCTCCTGTGCCAACAGCTACACTACTTGCTAATCCGCTGGGCTTCTAGGTCGGACTCGGAACAGATGTGTCTGGAGGATTCTCCAATTCAATCCTGACCGAGATACGGCACGCGAGTATGGCATCCAAAGTCCTTCAATTCTCTACCATACAGCCCAAGGTCGTCAACGGTACCACTCCGGCTACCTTCGAGAACAAGCAGCTGCCCATTGCCACCCTCCTTTACCTTGCAACTCTGGGTGGAGCCTCTCTATGTAAACTCGACTCTCACATTGGTTCATTTGCGCCTGGAAAAGCGTTTGATGCGCTCCTGGTCACACCAAGCGAGCGAGCAATCGGGCTATGGGGCTCGGGAGAGAGCGTCGAGAAGCCTATCACGAAGAAGCACTTGGACGAATGGTTGGAGAGGTTCTTGTTCTGCGGTGACGATCGGAATATTGACAGGGTCTATGTCCAAGGGGTCTGGGTTGGCGGGCGAAGCTGGAGAGCTGCTGCGTAATAATAGAGCCAATTGATGGGTATTTCAAAGGCTTGTGGGAGAAACTGTACAGATAGATGGGGTAGAATAATTCGACACGGCTGTAGCTGTAACATGAATAGCCAGCTGGGATTATATCAACGCCGCTGCTGGTCCTACAGCAAGCTGCAATAGCCAATGGAAAGCAGAGCCATCCAAGAGTCGATGTTATAAACTTAATTCCTGCAGATATAAGGCCTTCTTTCGCCCATACCTTGAGGGGCGACTCCTCCGTCAGCACCTCCACTTGAAGCCTACTCGATCCTCACTAGTTATTGCTAAACTAGGCACTGCCATCGCTCAATCAACTGTTTAACCTTAACGTCTCCAATCCCGCTATGGGCTAGCTCAAACTCTTGCAGGAGCCCAACGACACCTTGGTGTCCCCCTGCTACTGCGCGCGACATCGCTGTTTCCCCCCTTCTGCTCTCTAGTTTCGTGTCGATTCCCGGGGACCGAAGAAGCATCGCAACGGTTTCTTCGTGTCCCTTTCCTGAAGCATCCATTAATGCAGTGTTGCCACATTTGTCTTGTTGGTTGACCGAAATGTCAGGGTGTTGCAGGAGAGCGGCAACAACAGGTGCATTGCCCCGACGTGAAGCCTGCATCAAAGGGGTCCGCCCATCGCTCGCATGGTTGACCAAGGTTGCATGGTGCGCGAGCAGTAGCTGTACAACCCCCGTATGCCCCCAGTAGGAAGCTTCTTTCAGAGGGGTGGTACCATTGTTGGCTTCTAAGTTTGGCTGGATGTCTGGATGCTCGAGGAGCATCCCGGCAATAGATTCATGACCGTGGCTTGATGCGTGGATCAACGCCGTGGTGCCATAGCTGTCCGCCGCATTTCGGTCGATATCAGGTCGTTCAAGTAGTAGCCGGGAAATGGCTGTGCGACCGCCCTCTGCTGCACGCATCAAGGCAGTAGAGCCGTCCAACGCTCTCCAGTTCACCCAGGTGTCGAATCGTTCAGGAAGCATCCCGACGTCGTTTCATAACCGCTACTTGCTGCGTGAGCTAAGGCAGAGACGCCCTGCTCATCTACTGCATTTGGGTCAGTGTCAGCTTGTTCGAGAAGTACCCTGGCAATGGTGTCGTAGCCGTCTTTTGCACCAGCGATTAGGTCCGGGTTCCAATCGCAGCCGAATGGGTGGGATGGGGTGAGAGGTTGTTCCAAGAGCGTGCTGACAATCGAGTCGTATCCGTGCTTGGATGCACAGAGGAGGGCCTTGCCACGGCTGTAGCTGTTTTCCCATGTGTCTTCCCATGTTTTACCCGCATCATCGGGTTGTGCCAGGAGAAGCCTAATGACAGCTTCATGACCGCGTTCCGCAGCGAGCATTAAAGCAGTAAAACCCTTGTTGTTGCTCAAGTTCGCATGAGCGCCAACCCCAAACTGTAAGAGAAGCATTTGAACAGTGTCTGCACGACCATGCGCGCAAGCGTGCATCAGCGCATTGTTGCCCATCTTGTCTTTCAGATCCGGCCGACAGCCAGGCCGTGCTAGGATCATCCTAGCAATCGCTGTGTGGCCCCGACGCGATGCGAGCATCAGGGCGGTTGTCCCAAAGATATCTATCGCATTGTGCTGGGTTTCAGGCTGTTCGAGGAGCATCGCGGCGATAGCTTGGTGTCCAGATGCTGAAGCAAACATCAACGGTGTCCTCCCCCGTGAATCTGCAGCATTTGCTAGTCCGCGCGATCGTCTGAGGAGTACCTTCACAACTCCATCATGGCCCTCTCGCGAAGCATGCATTAGAGGAGTTGATCCGTCCAGGGCGGCGACATCGACCCTAACGGAGGGATGCTCGAGGAGCAGCTTCACAGTGTCTTCATTGCCCTCTCGTGAAGCAACAGCGAGAGCTACCTCGCCGCTGTGTGGATTCCTCCAATCGAGAGGGGTACCCGGAGATTGGATAAGGTACCTGGCAACATGTGGGCGCTGATGTTGCAATGCTTCATGTAACGACAAGGCGGCAGCTTCTGAGGAATAGGTCAAATTGAGAACATGGACGCTTATGAGTACAACCTTTACCTTCGGAGTTAGTTAGGGCGGGCATCAAATTGAGGAGGTTATGTTCCTCAACCAGATCCCACAGCTGTGCTGCGACTTGATTCGACAAACAATTAGACCAACACGCAGTAATTGATATTGACAGGGATGCGCGACTCACGCTGTGACCCCGGTGTAGGAAGTGTGCTGCCACCCCTCTGAAGCGCAAGAGTCAATGCATCGACATCCCCTTTGCGAAGAGCTTCTTGCAAATCATAGTCGAGTTCTTGCTGGCGTTGCTTCAACCTCCTAGCCAGTATGGCCTCGATGAGGTCCCGCAGAGGCAAGAGAAGGAGGAGAATGGCCAAAATCTGTCCAAAGCCCCAATCAGTCTCTTCTTTGTCTTGCGAAGCGCTGTTCCGTTGCAGCGTGATTTCGATGTCAGCAATGAAAACCACGTTGACAGCCAGAAGGATGGCTAGGCCAATGAAAGCTGGCAGAGTTCGCGAAGAAGAAAGTGATGCACCTAGATGGGCCAGGCGCATCTTAGCCCATGTCTTGCTGCGATACCATGAACCACGGGGGATTTCCACGTCTTGTTTCAACTTTTGCTGTCGAATAAAAGACCGGCTACGTGCTTGGATCGCCAATAGGAAATTGCTCTGGGCTGCAAAGGTCCATCCGGTGTATACACCAAGAAAGAGGCACATTGGCGCGACCAGATTGGCGCCAGGGACAAGGAATATCGCATATAGGAAGAGGGAACACTTGCGCAGTACCTGCGACTGGAAGGGGATGTCCTGACCCACAACCGCGATATGTGCGGTGGTCAGCGCGCATTGGTTGGCCACTTGAAACTTCTGGGTGTCCCGGAGCCCTATGCCGAACGACGTGAGGTCACTCCACAGCCAGAGTCCTAACGCAGCCATGAGTGTAAGGTGAAGTGACCCTAGTGTGAGCACAAAGCGCTTGATTAAAACCTTTGCGCTCTGCTTTGGTCCACGCTCTGTATGGCACGTATTGGTGAGATTCCGATGCGGCTGGGCGTATTTCTTTGACACTTACCAACTTGCCGGGTCATTTGGCTGAGAGTTTCTGGTGGGGCTTTAGAGGAATGTGTGTTAGTGGGACTCCAATTCTTTAGGGTTAAAATGTGACACGTACAAGAAAACCTCTCCTTAACATGCGTCACCCAAGACTTCCAGCTGAAATCTACCCTTTCCTTCTGCTCTGATGGCCCAAGTTTATGGTGGATGTACAGGATGAAGTAAATGAATGCGTTCGTGTTATTCATCCAGCTCATCAAAAGGACGATATTGGCGTGGTAGTTTGTCATTCCAAGTGTACGAGCTTGAACGATGGACGATATGAGGATGGCGAACGCGAGGACAAGGTTGGTCGTTGTTTGCATTTCAGCGTAGTCGAGCTCCCCTTGCGTAACTTTGCCATCCCAGAGTGCTGCTATAGCGGGAATAATGCAAAGAAAATTCTGCACGTAAATGGCAGTACGAACACCGATACCTGCGATATCTGGATTGGCAGGGATTGTGCACTTCACCAGCGTCGCAATGTCGGTCATGGTGGAAGCAAAGGCAGAAGGCGCCGCTGCAGGACAAATAGTTAGATATGTGGTGTATATATGGAGTACACACACCGGCTAAAAGCCGCAACGACCAGCTAGGCTCACAGCACTCATACGAGCTGTCATGGTTTCCAAACTGAGCTGTACACGACCTCGTGGATTTAGATAAGGACGAAGAGCGGTGACACGCCTTCCACGAGGCTGTTTTCCAGGCTAAACCCTGAATCGCCTTCAAAGCATCAGCAAGGGTCTGCTGATGATCGCCTGCCTATTAGGACACAAAATCTCAAGCAGGAGTGTAGATGACAAAAACGAGGGTAAAAGCTTGCGGCTTATCGACGGTATGTACCCTCTCTGTGGTATGAGACGTCATGTAGATTGATTGTGATATGCAGAGGGTTCAATCATCGACCCACCAAACCTCTCCTAGAGGAATCATAGTTACCCAGCTTCCTCGAAGCTAGGATTGGTCCAAATCTCTTTGTAGTCGCCAAAGGACCACTTCTCACAATCCTGGGGAACAAGAGGTGAGTTCCAAGACCGTTTCACGCAACTGCTATACTCACATAGCATTTGTTCTCAAGATTGGTTTAGGAACTCGACCTGAGTGCTTTTGGCTTGTCTTCTTCATCCCCGCCTTTCTTCTTCTTCCTTCTTCCTCGTCCAGGCAGGGTAGGACCCCCAATGCATCCCCCAAATGTCCAGATCCTTCCATTTGAAGGCCATCCTGACCGCGTTACTCAGGACACTAGTGATCGGACTTGCTGGAACGTCTCCCCGTTCCATGTCCATGGATCGGGTTCGGGCTCAGGGTCTCCTGGCTCCTCAGGGTCTTCATCTCCAGGTCCTCGTCCCCCTGCCTCACTCCAATCCCACATCCTGCCACCATGCTCGGGTAGATCGAGCAAATGCACGACCTCGCGTACAATATGCTCCTCACATCGACTAGCCAGTGCAGCTTGTGACGGTATCGAGAATGATGGACGTTCCAAGGTGACAACGGGTCTCGAGGGCGTAAGCCTCCTGTGGCACAGACAGAGTAGAGACCCGTGCATGTCCCAAAAGGAATGGGGTCGGCGGTGTGATACACGTGGGTGATGTACGACGCAAGAGGGTGATTACTTGGTGGAGGACGTGGGCGGCCAGGGGGTGGTAAAGGGCCGACAGCAGAGTCGGTCTCGTTGTGCGATACTGGAGGAGGGATGGGGAGGTGGAGACGTTGCGCTGCCCTCTTCTCCCCGGGTGATTCGAATGCAACAGCTGGAACACCATATGTTACGCCGAGAAGGCTTGCAAGAGCACCACCGAGTGAGTGACCGACGAGCCAGAGGTTGGCGTTAGGGTAGATTCTGAGAAGGTCGTCCACCAGTTTCTAGCGAGGGATAAGGCGAATGAACATGAAATTCGTAGGGGACTGACGAACCGTTCCAACGGAATAGAACAAGCTCTCTTGGACAAGTGCGTCGTGAAGACATCGGTCGTCGCACTGCATGCGTCCGGCGGAGCAATCGCAGACAGGTTTGAGAACCCAGGAAGCCTTGGCGCAGCAGCACGAGAACAGGCTATATTAAGTTCGTGAGCATAGGCACAGCAGGAGTGCTGAGCAGTCCTTACAGGTTATCGTTGAACTTGTCTAGTCTGGTGGTTGGCCCGTTGATAGTAGTTCCCTTGATTGAAAGCACAACGGTGCTGTTGTCGGCTGCCATAAAGACCTGGCCTCTAAACCCATCTTCGGGATTGTCCCAACCAAAAGGGAAGCTCTGGGTAGATGTCAAATCGTAATCCACAGAGACGGAGAAGGGTAAAGCGGCTCACCATCCTCCAGGCGGGGTCCACTTCGTACCAATTTCTCTGGCCTGGCAAAGCATAAGCGTTTCCTGCCATCCTTGCCAGCTGTGCCAGAGTGTGGCGGTCGTCTACGTTCGGACCCACGACTTCTTGGGCTTCCCACTGGAGTTCCTCTTCTTGATAGCCAGGGAAGGGAGTCTTACGCCCTCCAAGCCTCTTCTTGTGTAGCAGTTCTAGTGATCGAGGCTTGTAGACCACTGTGGGCCTCGTCTGTATTCTCCCAATAGATTGGGTGTGTGGGGAACCATTCTGCCAAGCCTTGTCTGCTGGAGGCAGAGAGACAACAGTGGGGATAGAAACGAGCAGGGAGTGAAGAAGAAGGATCAGGCTAAACGGAAGCATAGTTTCGCCACCGTCAGAGTGCTGCTCAGCGCAGCATCGAACGAGTTGAGGGTTAAGCTGCGTGTGGGTCTAATGATAGCGGATCCAAGCATTCCAAGAGGGGATGTCACTGACCTCACTTCCCACGCTTCTTTCCCTTCCTCCTCCTCCTCGGCCCTCTCGATTTGAGCTTTGGATCGGATCTGTGCGTCGCTGCAGGCGACCACTGAAGGCCACTTTAGCTAGTCCGCATAGCTAATGACTTGACGACTCCTTTTTACGACATTCCCCCGCGACACCTTCTCGAATGTACCAGCCCCTGGACACCCCTCCACCCCGCTCACAACTGTACAGCAACTACAGCTCTCAAGATCGAGTAACGGCCGAGCACATAGACGACCATGGTCTCCAGAGATCTATGACCCCCTGCCCTCGACCCTCGGCAGTTCCAGCAGGGGGTATATGAGCAGGCACGACGATGGTTACTTCCCTGCGCAACGAGAGGAAGTCCACCATCCAACCTCAGAGGATTACTTTTCCCAGATCGTTCCTCGCGCATCTCGTAAACAGAGACAAGAAGCCTCAGAGGCCTCGGTTGAAGCCCTCGATCTTGCAGACTACGCAAAGACACTACGGTCGAGGCAAGCAGAAGATCCGTACCCTCCTTTTCCGGCTGCGGCAACGGGATTATCGTCAAGATCAAGCCAACCTCTTCACTCACCTAAACCGACCTACCCCCCGTCTGCCTACCCTCCATCCTCCTTTCCCAGTTTCCCGAGAGGCGGCACTCTATCCTCTGGAAAGACCTCGACCACCGCCACACATCGAACGCCCCAGAGCGTCCACTCCTTACCTGTTGCTGGACCCAGCAGTCGACGCAGACCCTTCTCTCTTCCCAATAATAGCTCCCCACAAGTCGGGGCGAAACGTCGATCCAGAAGAGGAGGTAGATGTTACCCAGTTTCCATCCTGGACCAAGGATTGGTACAATAGCAACGTCCGCCAAAACCGCAAAGCACCTCCCGACAATGACCTCAACGAGCTCGAAGCGTACGAACTCGAAGCAGGCTTCGCTCCTCCCAAGGCTTACATGAACGGCTCTCGTTCTAGCCTGAAGAATTCCAAGGATCTCTCACCATTCGATCCCGCTTACATTCATCCAGAATCATACCCTAGAGCATACGACCCATATGACGATAACATGAGCTATCCATCCTATGCCGCGCCGTCGTACAACAACCACGAGCCTTTAATGGCACGCAACTCCCGTGATGGTGTCGCCCCCTGGAGTCTCGATCCGCCAGAGTACAAGAGTGCTCCTCTAGATCCTCATGTCAAGGAAGAGCGCATCCGGATGCTCGAGCACGAGTTTGGCTCTGGCAAGGGTAAGAAGAAGGATCGTGGCCATGGAGACTCTGAAGAACATACCAAGGATCGTATAAAGGACGACGGGCTACTGCGAGACGACGATGGCAAGCTCATTGTCGGTACACCGGATGGCAAAGGCGGATTGGCCACCAGCGGACCCAAGACGCGGGGAGCCATACGTTGGCTGCAGGTCGCCCTGGCAGTGGCAGTTGGGGGACCAATCGTTTACGCAGGAGTGGTGAGTTCAAGCTCTTTATATTGCCAAAAATATTGTGGATATATGCACTAAGCCCTTCTTTCTTAATTCTTTTTGATCGACGCTTTGACGTTCATTAACACTTCGTTTGACAGGCACTGAAGCCCAATCCAGCTCCACCGCCTTCCGGCAAACCTCCTTTTTTCATCCTCGCTGTCTTGGGCCCCGTCACATTCTTGCTTCTGCTATATCTATTCGGCATACGCCCATGCACCCGTCGTCGGCGACATGCATCGTCAGCACCCTTCACACATCCCGGTGCAATGATGATCCCTGTGAGTGGACCTGGCGGCAAGAAGGGCAAACCAGGCAAAGGGCCCAAAATGCCTGGAGGGAAGAAAGGGAAGAAATACCCTGGAGCTGCGATGCCAGGCGACGTCCAAGTCAATCTCATTGTCGACCCGAATGCCTTTGCCCCGCCCGAGGACGACATCTCTTCCTCCGAAAGTGATGAACCTGACGACGCTGGTTTCCCAGCCGGGTTCTTTGACAAGAACGACCCTAGAAGAGCCAAGCCGAAAGATCGAGCAAGGGAACGCGCTAAACGCAAACGCAATAAACGCCGGACACTCATGGCTTCTTTGAAGCTCGAAGAAGAGTGGAAGGCTGCCCGATCTTGGTTGCGCACGACGAGCATCATCGATACATTTGCGAGCGTGCTGTGGGCTACGGCGTTTGGGTTTGTGATAGCAGGCAAACGGTGTCCTACAGGTGGAAAGGAGGCTGGTTATGGAGGGTGGTGTACGGCGTATAATGCGTCTACGGCTGCTGCGTGTTTGTTGAGCGTGTCGTTTGCGGTGAGCTTGTATTTTGATGTTAAGGACTTGTACGCCAGTAAGGCTTCGCCACGGACGAGGGTCTGATTGCGCATCGAGTGTAATGGTTTATGGGTATTGTTATTTAGCTTAATATTGGACATCTCCGCCTCTGATACTTACTCCCTCTCCCTCTCTTTTATTTACGACCTTCACGAACCTTTACGATACAATTCAAACATACTTTTGATGATCTCAGACGTTCAAGAGTGTTTAAGCATTGCTCTCCAGTCAAACGTGTCTTACCTCCTGTGCCTGGGGATATATTTTGCTGCGTTCTTCTTAAGCCTTCTTAACAGTGGCGGGTATAAGATTCATGATCGTGCGGAGTCCAGACTCTTCCAACAAGCTTCGTGACGTCGAAGCCATAATTTCAGAGGATATAAATAGGTACACTGTGAACTCGATCTCCTTCAGAGACGATTAAAGCTCTACAAGAGCCAGAATGAAGCTACAGTGGCGCAAAACATAAGAACAGAAACACCAGTACGGCTAGCAGAGGAATCGTCGACATCTGTTGGTTGGACACCAGCCGATCCACTGACCCCAGGGGTCGATGAACGAGACGCCGAAGGTTTCGTCAAGGCTGTAGAATCAACCTGGAAAGTGCTTGATCCCGGACTGGCAGACGGGGCAGAGGTCGCTGCAGGGCCGGCCACAGTAGTTCCTTGCTGGACGACCATCAAGGGCAGAGCTGTCGTGACAACCTCTGTCTCTCCTCCTGGGTTTGCAGCAGTACAGACCGCTTGTTCGATGTTCTCTGCCGTCCAGGTGCACGAGGTGTCGACTGTCACTTGGTCACCGAGTTCATAATGAATGGAAGCGTCTGTGGGACCTTGGATAACGGTGGCTGAAGTCAAGCTCAAGTCAGGAGACGTATTTGGCTGGAAAGCAACACGGCAGCGCACCGGTTCCAAAGAACCCATCAGCAGGAAGGTCGGGGTTGGTCTCTGTGTTGTGGACAAAGTACGTTGTGCGCCCTCCCTCCGTCCCAGCCACGTCGGCTACCAGCGGCTGCTCGTCAAACCCAGGAAGGAAGATGGTCAATTGAGCGTGTGCATCTACGAGGACATGAGTGCTTGTGCCTAGAGGAACGTGGAGTGCTCACAAAGGACAGGCGCAAGGAGAAGGATTGTGGTTGGCCGCATATTAACGGAAGAAGAAAAAGAAAAGAGATATGGCGAGTTCTGAAGCGCATGGCGAGTATTTATACTACTTCCTTTATGTCACTTGCATCGCCTAATTCTTAGGCACACGGGATGGGCAACCCTGAAATGATGGTCCTGATACAAGTCTGTTCAGGGGTCAGCGGGTTCGCCGGGCTGAAGTTATGGCGAGCAGCGATCGGATGGCCCATTATTGTGCGAGTGCAAAGGATTGAATAAATTAAGATACCAAAGAACATAGCTAAAAGGAGCGTGGATGTGGTTTGGGTATGCTAATGCAAACAGAGCCGCCGTGAGCGACGCTCTCTCCAACCTCTGTCATGGATCCATCATGGAATTGTTCAGCCGACGATTCAGATTTGAAGTTCACTCTGGAGCGATGGAATACCACGGGAGACGTCTCTGTAGCAGGGGACTCCCAAGACTGTCCCTTCAAGACTCGCACCGCAATCAATTGGGGTGCTAGGGCCTGCAAAGTGTTAGATGAGACAGCAGCATGCGGATGAGAGGGAATCGGGCAGACCGTAAAAGAGTACCAGAGAACGGTTATCCAATGAGTATAGATCGGCCTGTCTGGGAAGTAGTGCTCCAACGGAATGACCACCACGCAGATGAGCACTCCCACAATCGTTGGGGGCAGAGCACTATCAAGGAAAATGCAAAATGCCGCCTTGTATGGCGTACCTGACACGGATGATATCCGGCGGAGCTCCTGCTCGGCTTCTCGCAGACGGACGGCAATCGCGAGCGTGACGATCAGGTTAACGAGGACGGAGCAGACGATTCTGCCGTGGAAGAGAATGGTTCGCAGAGGGTCTGCGATGTATCGACCTCTCCCAATGAACACGCAGCTTGTGAGGAGGATACCTACAGTTCACATCTTTTGATGAGCACGATAAAATGTCAAAATGTCCCAAGAGAACTGACCTGCTGATAAAAGAGTGACAAGAAGGGCGCTTCCCCAGACATATAGCTTCCCATGGCATGCAATGTAGCATCGATAAACCTAGCGCGGCCTTGTCAAAATCAAATATAGACCCGAAGCTTCAAAACTTACGAGCAACGCATCAGCTACCAGAATCACAAGGTGTGCTGAGCCTATGGCGGCAAGGTCCAACCAGCGGGAAACCATCCGTCCATTAGAGGTATCCAATCCGCTGGAAAGTAGCGACAATTTGAACGCAAAGCCGCAAATGAACAGGATAGAACTGATGCAATATCCGGCAAAGAGGACGACGTTGGCCACTCCAAATTTCGTACTGGAAGTATCAGTACTGCACAAAGTGGTTCGGCGTCGCGCCTTGACCTGCTGATGAATCTGGTAGGTTGCCCTGGCTTGAATGGCTATAGATTCGAGTATCTGTAAGCATGCAAAAGACGAGGATCTCAGACGAATGCACGTACCAATGAACGCCGGAAAGAGCAAGAGGGCTGCCAAATCGTCAATGGCATATCCAGGAGCCCCGCCTTTCAGTCCTGAGTGCACTCTCAACAGGTCGTGAGTCCAACTTGAGCCCCAGTTGAACTCCATAGCAGCACTACCCGTCATGGGGCGTCAGGGAAGAAACAATCGTTACCGAGTTCATCTAGAGAAGATCCTCGATATATGAGCTATCACATCGCAGCTGAAGCATCGTTTCAGAAGAACGTTCTCTATGATGGAATCTTGAGAGTAGCGGGTTTTGGAGGCGACAACATCTCGAGAAGTTCAGGGCTAGGGAGAGCGGAAGAATTCCCATATCGATTGTTTGTCCGAAGATCGAAAGAGCAGGAGTTGTATTGCAAAGAGGTACTTGTATGAACCAAAGGACCGAGAAGACCGCGCTTCTCAAAAATGGGAGACATATAAAAGGACTCAATGGTGTTTCAAGGCTCGAAGCCTTAGATGCTGATGTGCCCGTGCGCCGTCCAAACTTCGAGCGGGAGATGTAGCTCAACCACTATTTCTGGGTCTTCGCGAATCATGGCTTCCACACCCTGGTTGTGAACGCGAAACCCTCACCTTCACCACAATCAGGTTCTCGTTGATATTTCGACCTTCTCGTCCGGAGTAACCTCTGCTTCAGAGGGAATGATGATATCTCAGGAGTCAGAGTGAGATGTATAGTTCACCGCCTATGCATTAGTCGCGTTCCCTTCAGTGGTGCAGCGTGAGCATATGAACCATGATGGTGGATTACAAGGTCAAAGTTGCGTTGTAAATTGTGTGATCAGGCTTGATTTGATGCGCCATCATGGCAGCACTGGGATCCCGCCACTCCGACGAGTCCTCCTTGGGCAGAAACCTCAACCTTCCACGAACCTCGTCGTGCTATGTCAGCCATTAAGACCTTCTGGGTCCAAGCTGGATACACCTATCTGAAGCTTTAAGTCCTGGGCTAACTGTCTGCGTCATCTGCACTTTTTTTTTGCTTGGGTCTCAAACAACCTGAATCGACAACCTTCCGCTGTCACCAATCTTCCAGCTGTATTGGCTCGAATTGCCTGTGCAACCTGAAGGACAAGACAATTTAAACGGCCCAGTCAGTGGCAACAGCGTCTTGTACCCAATCGGGCCATTGAGTTGGCAACAGCCTTGATACCGCGGTTTCTCCTGGTGCTGCCACTCCTACCACTACCTTCATTGCAACCTCAATATGCTGGCGTGAACGGAAGGACTTTGTTGTACTGCTCGGCTTTCTGCTTATTGGTATCGGCCACACTTCTTCGACATGCCTGCATGTGTTGGTGGAGGCTTCATATCACCTGCATGTGCAAGCTCCTGATAGAACAAGGAGACTTTATACTCAGGAATCTCCGCCAGGTGAGTAGTTCAGCACTTGATGGCCGCGAATTACAAGTATCATTCAGCTATTTTGGTGCTGCCCTTGGCTGCTCATCTATTACTTTCTCGATGACGTACTGGCAGATCCCTATTTTTGTCTTATGTCCTGTGTGAAACTCCCTGTTGTTCAGGCTCGCAACGCAAGGTGCAGTGAGCTCTTCAACCGCTCTATTCAAGCATGCCACGTGAGTATAGCTCTTCCCTTCCATTTCTGCACAAAGCCTTACTGCTTGTAAAGCATCCAAGCATTCGATGCTCGTTAAAGTTCCTTGTAAGCCGCTGATCATTATCACAGTGGGCCTTCCCGAGCACTGATGATTCTTCTCCGTCGTCTGACCAGAGCCATTCAAGAAGACAATCTTCCCGCGACGTTCGCTCTTTGACATAGGGCCGCTCTTCAACTGCTAAGTCTCCCTCAGAAGAGAATTTCGATACGATCGCGGTACGTCGTTCGTGGTTTGCTGGAGTTGACGGAGGATAAGTCTGTGGTGTGACTACTCCCTTAGATCGGTGCGTCCCTTTCTCCTCTTGAAAATTATGGACACATTGCTGTCGCGTAAACGCCCCCACAAAATGAAGAGCAAAAATAGGACCTCAACGCTATCGCAATTATTCATTGACGGTTGCTACCGCAGTCTTCAACACTCTGAACAATAGGGCCTTGGCAGACCCGATGCAAGAATCGAGGAAGCCGCAAGCACATTATGGAGGTCCAAGGATATCGGCTTTCCGACGAATATCATCGTGATTTAATCTGCACTTATAGAACAGGAATTTCGCGGGTCCACGGTAAAGCTACGGTCTGTGGCGTCGGAAACATGATAGGGCTCTGTATGCACCGCAAGGCCAAGCTGATCGTTGGCATAGGATATGTCTTCTGACAAGGCAAGACCAGCATTTCAGTCTGCTTCGTGGATGCCTATCTAAATCAGGCCTTCGGGGACTCATTTTGCCGGTGCCAAACATACTTGCCAATGTCTTAAGAGGTCAGCTTTTCCCCTGACCTCCGCCTTTTTGTTTGTGAAAGCTCACCCTTAATGAATATGATGGTAAAGCTGCAGCTTATCGACCCATGGTTTTTCTCTCTCTGCATTGGTGTTGCTATGTTGGACGGGCGCTTATGCACGATGCAACGATTGCATAGGGTGACGAACACGCCACGGGCCCACAGCCGTAAATCGCTTCGTTTCGCGAAAAGACAATACTCTGGCTATTTTGGCTTGACACGCGGCGCACATGGGTGGCTTTCAGAGGATCCAGACCCTCTGGTTCTTCAGCAGGTATGGAGGCTGTCTTGTCTGTTCGGAGCACCTGCAAACCCGCTGTTGTCATATTTATCATCATAAGGGCCGGTTATACCTCGAGCTATCATTCGAAAGAACTTCAATTCAATCGATTACACGCACCGAACCGAGCAGGAGCTAGTTCTGTCTCCTCAAAGATGTTCGCCTAACCTTGGATTTGGGCTCTCGGGCACTGGATTTTGAAAGTCGGGGAGCGAACGCAGTAAGCCCGCATGACATTTGGGACTCTCAGTCACCTCTTTACACCTACTTAAATTTCTACTAGCTTTCGTTCGCACTGTAAGGCAAACTGCAGCTTCTGGTGGATCATCAAATCGACCACAATCAGAGTGATTGTAGTTGATTGCGGGGCCACGACGACCAAGGGATTCTCCTATTCACTTTTGAGCCGCACGCTGCCGTCGGAAAGCAGTGGAGATTAGGGAGCTGCGACTGGAGGGGGTGGATACTCGTACATAACGTGCTACCGCACGGCTGATAGGTGAGTGACGGGCAATCGCTCCTGTCGCTCCCTTGCGACGGAGTTGCGCTGTCGCGGGTAACGACGTTATATTGGATTCCTATGTGCTAATAGAACAAGAATTTACAATGCTTTCCAAGTAGTAATGAAGAGAAGTGAGGGGCAAAGCCTTGTGATATCAGCAGCCGCGATTTTACTCTGTGTAAGGTTCTTGTCAGGTTTATGGAAAGATGATGGTCACGAAATGATAGGAAGCGCCTCTGGAACTTCTACTTATCCGAAACTCCTTGGAAGGGACGCAACGAATGAGGTCAAATGAACCGATTGAAAAGAACTCTGGCGTTTTGAATGGAATTTACGCATCTAAGGAATAGCGCTCGCAATAGGTATCGGCGTGACCCGCACCGCGTCTTGATCAATATTAATGGTGCCTTTGAAATTGATAGGGGGGGGGGGGGGGGGGGGGGGAACACGCGTTCGCAATTTCATTTAGGACGCGTCCTTACGCGTCTTTACGTCTGAAAAGGCCTTTCATGGACAATTCCAGGCATAAGACGCGTAGACAAAGACTGGAGAAGAGGGAGGGCAGACGTAAAGCTTGCTGCTCAGCCATGTCCGGCTGCCTCGTGTGGCTCGAGGCTGATCCGGACATCTGCCATGAGGCTCAGAGTGTCGGTGATTGCGACTCTCCATCACCTTGTGCGAATACAAGAGGGTCGTAAAGCCAGACCCACCCCCTCTACGTTTGCTTTCTTATTTTACAATCTAGGTAGCGGTCTACGAGCTTTGCCGATGTGCAAGCAAAGTATCAGCACCGAAGAGTAACTAGAAGATGTCTTGGTAGAGACTCAAAACCTCTGGACCTCTCATGACGAGGCTATGACGTGAAAAGTTCAAGGTGCCATCTGGCAGCGGTTATCCGACTGCCTAGGACTTGATGAGATCCAGAGTGCACCATAGGCTGGTAACGATAGGACGACGTGTGAAGCTCGAGATGACATGTCAGTTGGCGCTGGTTCAATTCGACGTATCGCTTCGCGCAATTGTTTGTGGTTGGTGTACCGGCCACATGAACGTCTGTTCTCATAGTCTCCGTGATATACTCTCCAGGAGGTACACATTGTAATGGAGAAATAAGACGCCTGGGCGATGGAAGATACTTGTGCCGTAATGCTCGATGTAGATGAAAGGGTTGTCAGCCGCAGAATGGCCCTTGCCTACCGAAGCGGGTTCAAAGTGTTCGTCCTTGAGCTTAGAACAAGCTCTGTAGCTATGCAAAATCTTTTGTTTCTGAGACTGTATTTTACATCGAACTCCTGAGGCGAAACCATGATATGAATGCAAGGGCAGATAATCAAGGAGATCTGAAGGCCGAGCGGCGGATCGGGAAATCAAGGTGGTTCCCTTCACGGTGTCACTTGGGTATCACACATCATCTGCCAGAGTATAAATCAAAAATTCGGACGCTGTCTGAGCTTTATATCCTCCCTCCCACATCCAGGGCACCTGTTCGTCGTCGTACACGTCGTCGACGACACTTTCACCGTCACTCATACCGTCGCCTAGCCATGCCTTCTCTTCGTCGCACCGCCTCCTCCCCGTTGGTCCGCACGTCACCCTACAGCTACTCGAGTTCCCTAGCTGGTGCTCAGGTTGCGAGAGGCAATGGTCGCCGGCGCTCTTCAGGCTCAGAAGTAGCCAACAGGAGGGTGCTTGCCGACATCGAGTGGTGGAAAGTCACTGACGGCCAGTGCGAAAGCAGCTCGGTTGACTTCGACGGGGAACGACTAACGAACGATGATGACGAAAACAACCTCGCTTCTGACACGATTGCAAGCCCTGCCTTGCTTAACGTTGATACTGGCGTAGACCGCCTATTAATGCCTTCGGCGCTGTGGGCTTCAGACGATGTGCGTATCAATCCATCTCTCAAGTCTGAGGTCTGTGATAGGTGGTCTACTGGTGCTGAAGGCACAATTTAACATCTACTTGTTCTCTGAGCAAACAACCGATGAAATCGATGACGCTGACACCGTTGGCTTTCAAATTTCAGGCTTCATCCGACGTGCCCACTGCCGAATTCGCCGCGCTGTCCCTCGCGCCCCGCACGCCTACACGCCGACCACGGAGAGGTCGGCAGTCAACGAGCTCCTCGCTCGAGTCGACGCCTGAGCCTCCAGTGCTCATTATCGAGGGCCTTCACCTAGGCCTATCCGACATGGGCATGTTCGACGACCACGTATCCTTCGTGAGCTTCGAACCTGCGGCACTCCCCTCCCCGCCAAGGTTGACGCGTGCACACACTTTTGCTGATATCTTCTCTCTGGAAGACGAGTTCTCGTCCTTCTATTCGGAATCTCCCCTTCCCAACCTCCTTTCCTTGCCCACCTTCGTCAACTGAACAGAGGGCGCGGGCTAGGTTCCATCGGTGTAGGCGTCTCTGGGCCAATACCCCCCCACCTCGCACCCATGCCCACCCGCACACCCAAACAAACTTTAGCATCAGCAACATCTACTTCGTTCTGATTGGAGGCACTATCCGTGGATATACCCTGCGAGCGCTCGCTCATGTCGACTCTTCTTCGTAGAACGCGATTGACGTTCTCGCGCAATGTCCGTGATGGATGCCTATCGATTACACCACTGGCACCCACTTGCCCCTCTCCGCCGCCTCACACGTCTTCTGTTCGGCCTTTCTTGTCTTACGTTGCAACGCTTGCATGTCACGAGTGCATGACCTGTTTACGACTTTGACGCAACCCAAAAGTTCCCGAAGGACGCGTCGCTGTGCCTTCGTTCTCAAGAGAGAAGAAGGTTGCACTGTCACGATCTTCGGCCAACACCTACAACAACAGTCACGGAAAACCACCTCCAATGGCTCCGCCTCTGTTCCCGCTTGCCTTCTTCTCTTCCACCTTCCGTTTTACTCCGTGATTCCGTTCTACTTCTTCCGTTTACACTTCCATCATACAGGACGCTCGCATTTTGAACGCCCTCTTCACGACAGCTAAGGTTTACTCGAACTGAATTTCAGTCTGATCTTACATTTCTGCCACTGAGCAACGATCTACGACGTATTTTACATCTCATTTCTATAGTTTCATCTTTACCATCCTTGTTATTTCATTTCTTCATCTCCTTCCATTTTTCTTCTTCATTTACCATCGAGCATCAATCATGAACTCTCTCGCCTCCACATTCACATCTTCCTTTGGCTCTATTCATTCAGCTTTCCCATCTCCTCTTACAGTTCCTCTTCTCGCTTCCTTGCTCCACCACTTCATTTGTAACGATTAGAATCATTCATCCATCTCATCTATCTCCCATTTGTTATCGCATTTTTTCACATCTTTGCTCTCGAATCTCTTTCTGTTCTCTTCGTTTGCTCCTTGTCTTTTCTCGTCACGGCAGCTCTGCTTATCTACTTACAGCTTTCTTAACGAACTATCCCGAATTTGAAACGATCTGCCTGTCTCTTGTCTTCATTCGAACCCCGTGGCTTCCTGTTAGACTCTATCATTAACCGTGAGTTAACCTTTTGCTGCGGCGTCGACAGAAGCTTGATGCTGCCGCCAATTTTTGTATTGCAGCAAGTACAGTTCCGAACCTAGCCAACCCTCTTGCCATCTCAAGGTGGTCAACGTCCATCGATAATCAAGTTGTTGTAGTTCATTTAACCGACCGATAAGCAAGGCCGACTTTGCGACCGAACCACTTGTTCTTTCTACTTTCTCTGCACGTCACTTTAGTTACCGAGGCTTCTTTCTTCCTCCTTTGTCCACTCTTCTGATCCTCGTGTAGACCCGTGCTGTGCTTCCTCTGCTCTTCTATGTCCACTGTTCGGTGGCAGTTCTCTCCGTTACTAGGTTCTAGCGTTTTGGGTTTTGTATTCAGTCGATTGCCGCCTCCTATTTTCCTGGACATGCTTGACCCACACGTGTCTTGAGCGGTTGGGATAGACAGTCTTTGGTCTTCGTATTTCGTGATTGAACGTCACAAGAGACCGCATAGCATCAAGGTTGGATAGGGGGTCGAAACAGATGAGTATGCCTCGCAGAGCGAGCGCTCATCGATCATCTAGAATGCCAGACGCGTGCAATTGACGCGTCCGCCATGGCTGGGATGACCGCGAAATGACGCTTGTCGTGAAGCGAAGGTGCAAGACGCGTCCTTACCAAGCAGTTACATCCTCCGTGACCATATGCTTGGGAATACCAATGCAGATCGTCGGCGCCCAAGTGGGGGATATAGACGCAGATAGACGCCTACACAAGCCCACACAGGGGTGCTGATAGGGTGCTTCATCAGCTGAGAGATAGACGTCCATGCGAAGCGGGGTCACGAAACGGGTCCCCCAGGCTGAGCTTTCTCCGGAACTGCGTGCGTCTTCTTGATCGCGGGAGGGCATCAAGCTCAAGTGTTGTAAGATACCCGTGAATGCTACCCTTCGAAGCCCATGAAGGGCGCACGCGCCTGGGGTCGCTGGAAATCCCACCACAGACGTGTCCAGACCCGATCGCGACGCGTCGATGTATGCTACCATCGAGTATCTTCTCGACATAATGCGTAAGGGGCTGGGTGTCCTGTGCACTGCAACCTTTGCCATAGAAAGATCGCGTCCTCGATCACTCGACCACGGGCCTGCACCATCATTTGCAAGGGAGTTTGCCAAGCACACTTCGATTGTGATACAAATACAACAGGCGCAGAGCATACCGTCCACGATTATATGAGTCCAATGTCCTCGTTGAGACTTCGGTTCATAACTCGACTAGCAACCTGTCTGGTCGAACTTTGAGATTTTGCTCGGGTCTGAGCCAAGACTGATAGACTTTGCGATCCATTTCTAGAAAACCAACCTTTAGCAACGTTCATGCATGAATACTTCAAGGGAAAGCTCACGTCAATTTTAGCTTGGCTAGGGTGACGCTCACGGCTCAGGACAAACAGCGTCGCCCAATTCTGCGTTTGCACGATTGCAAAATCGCCAGAGAACTCTGCAATTTGGGCATTAGTCTCTTCGTTTCCTCCTAGCATCTTCTCATACACTTACTTTGCACGATATAGTTTGGTCCTGGACACGTCTCTTCTGGCGTCGAAGGGAACTCGACCTTGAAGGCACCAGCTTTGGCGTAGCTCTGAGACACAGGTGTAGCAGTCCCTTCGATGACGATGGCCTGAGGTCCAATCTGAGCAGTGTTGACGACCTTGACAGTGCCATCGTTGTTGAGAGAGTAGTTTGCGGTCACGCATCGCGCGCCAGCGGTGGGTCCAAAGGGATAGCCGGCGACCTGGTACCATGTCCCGAGATAAGACTGAACGTCAAAGTTGCCTGTGGCTTTGGGGTAGAAACATTGGCTAAAAGATGGTTAGAGGATGTTTTTGGGCAGTTTGTGAGGATGAGACCCACCCGTCGTATACAGCATCAGCAACTACGAGCTGGGTAGTGTCAGTCTCCGTGTTGGAACGCGGCACTGAAGCCGCTGAAGCGACAGTGGCAAAGGCTGCAGCTAGGGTGAGGAATTGCATGTTGTTGAGGGTTAGTTTTATGAGAAAAAGACGCTGTATAAATACCAAAATACCCCGCCGATCTCCAAAGCAAGCTTCTATTATCCATCGAGCAACTGTTCGCTCCTCTCTGTGAGCTTGGTATGCGCGTCATGTCGGGATCAAATCTGCCAAAAGAAGCTTCCACGACACCATATTTGTTGTCCACTGAAAACCCGTATTTTTACCCTTCTTCTGCATACCCAGACAGCGCTGATCACTAATGCCTGCCTAACGCGTCTAGGTTTTCTTGACATTGTCCTCTGCGTTGGTTTGCTGAAAGTCAAGGAAGTCGATATAGCTCTGGACAGAGTGCAGTGGATCGTGATGACGTAGCGCAGGTCGAAGTTCCCTTGGGTAAGTTGAAGCAGTCTTACGGCCGCCGGGGTGACAGAACTGCCCGACCAAGTCGATGCAAGTTGACAGACGCATGAAAAAGATCTGAGCAGGGATGTAGACACAGTATTGCCGAAGTTGAAGCATCGAGGAGTAGGATGATTCCAACAAGTTGACCGGGATTCTAGTCCCGGGGTCCCCGGTTCGACACAATAACTGGATTGCTAGAAAATAGAATAACACCTGCTACATCCTGATAGATTGACATTAGCTTGAGAAGCATAGGGCATACATACTGATAATGAAGGGCTGAAGCCTACAGTCCATCACTTCACAACCACAACACTCTTGAAACATACCAAGAAATCCAAGGACAGCCATGCCACCGCTCCAACAATATCGCCATGCACAGGCGCCTACGACTCGGAGAGTACCGCTTCCCACACCAAAAGCACCAATGCGAAAGCTTGCACGGCGTCATTGATTCATCATTGAACCAGGAACACATGCGGCTGCTCGACCTGATCACCTGCCCAACTGTCTCCCCAGGAAAGTATGGTGTCGTGGTAGTTGAATCTTACGACGAAGCATTCGGGTGGAACACGCAGGGACCGATGTAAGGCTGGCTCAACCCCGAGGTTCGAAGCAGGGAAGCTTGAGATCCGGAAAGTGGGGAATAAGGGAGTAAAATCAAGGATGGTGGGGGCATATTTTCGGGCCTCGGCCTTGAGCAGCAATGAAGAGGGGTGCAGGGACACCAAAGGGAGGCGAAATGAAAGGCAAGTATGGAGACGACCTAGGCCGGATGCAGAGCCGGTATTCGAGTCGTGTTGTACTAGACGATGGTGTCGGACCGAGTCTTGACGTTCATATTCCCCGAAAGAACGCCGGAAAGGGCATACCGGGGACAGCAGGATATGCGTTTGTTGGAAATCGTAGAATAACTTGGCCAGGCCGTGCCTAGCCCTGTTGCTGTATGACCGGCGACCAAGCTGTTCCTCCCCGCCCTCTGCCAGCGCGCCCACCCTCGTTCATAGAATCATCGGAACATCCCAGCGACCTTGGCCGGACCTGCCACTTTGCTCCAGGGTGAAGATGCAAGGGGTCCATATCGAAGCTCGCCATCCGATAACTGAGGCATGGGAGCTGCAGCTCGCTTTTGCTGCTGTTGGTGGTTTGGCAGAGGACGCGTCGGCTGAGCGTGGGCGTATTGGTGCGCGTGAGGCGCTTGGTGAGATTGCGAATTGGGTGCATGCGACTGCGATTGAGGTTGCGAGGAACCGGCAGGTTGACCTTGTCTTGCTTTCCAAGCTGTTCGGATTGCTGAGGACCTTGCAAGGAGCTACGTGGACGAATAACGTCAGCACCTTGTCGAACAGAAGGATGATGAGAGGGAGAGAAACACATACCGCGTCTTTCTCGACGCCATCGGCGATGCTCTGGATGATCTTGTCCACCACACTCTTATGGTTCCCATTCGGTTTATCATCTCTAAACCGCATCATCCTCCACCTGTTCAGCGAAAGGTCCCAATGCACCTCCACAATCCTATCGTCAATCTGTTCTCCTGATAGTTTGAGCCTAAAGCCTCTGTGAGCTCAGAGAAACGCGAAAAATAGCTAGTAACACGCACCTCTCCCATTCATCATCGTCAACGTACATATCATCATAAGGCTCGTATTCGCCATGCCTCTGTCATCCCCACACCAGATGTGCAACAGGAAGAGAGGTTTAGCCATAAAATCCGGCTCGGAAGGGTTTCGTGGATGAGGTGGGAAGCGAAGGACGAGTTTAAAGTCGATAGAGTTCTCGGATGGGGGTTTCCATTTCATACTGTCATGGGCAGTTCAGCTCAGCATTCGTTGAGCCATGGTTGGGCAAAGGAGGGAAAGAGCGCCATGGCAGACTGGACGGGGAGAGAGGCAGAGAAAGAGATAGACGTACATGTTGTTATCGGTTCCGGGTGTATAGGGTGTGCTCACACAGGTGTAGATTAACCCATCGTTGCCGTGTTGCAGGTTTGGTATGTCAACCGCAAAGACCTTGTCAACGTGGTAAGAAAAGTTGGTTTCCTTGATCTTCACACTGCATTCAAGGCACATGAACACCTCTCTGGGCCAATCACAAGTCCATACGAGAGCCTCACCTGAAAGGCTGCTGTTGACCCATATGCGGGTGGTCTGCAAGCATCTTTGCATATGGCTTGTACAACCATGCTTGAAGTCTCTGTTATCCAGGGAGTTTGTCAGTTCCTTCCTAGCCCAACATCTTAAAGCAAAAGAACGCACCCCGTATCGCTTGTCCAGCGTCTTGGACATGACATTCTCGTCGTCGATGACGAGACAGTCAAATGCGAGAAACCTCATCGTTTCCTATTCACCCCAGCTCCGTATCAGACTCGGACACGCGCCAAACGAATGGATGGATGAACGCACCTTCTTCGTAGCAGGGTCAACATCAATGACAAGTTCTCCATCCACAAGAGTGTTCTTCAACTGTTTCCTCATATCTTGGTGGTGCGGGAAGACAAAGCCTTGTAGTTCTCGGTATTCATTCTTTCGGTCAATCTGGATGGTAGGCAGGCGCGTGCCGGTCAGTGGCAGTTCCGGGTATCTTCAAAGGGGTGGAAGGGATGACATACGAGAAAGACAGACTGCGAATCTTGGCTCGGGTCATACGCAATGAGAAACAAGACTCGAATTCCATCCGACTTTTCGCAGACCCAGAAACTGCACACCGCCAGTCAGTGAGCGCCGTTCCGTTCACGCGAACTCGGTGTCCACATACTCTTGTTTCTCCAATCTCTCCAAGTCTCGTTGAGAGAAGCTGATAGGTTGACTACCAGGAAACCTACAAGACACAGTCAACACTGCGTTACGAAACCCGGAAAAGCCAAGTGCTGTACCGGTCATGGTCCAAACGACATAGTTGGGCAACATGGCGCTTGAGTCCCTGTTCCATAGATGAAAACCGAGGCACCAAAGTGCCCGGGAGCTCTGGTATAGGCGACATGGCCCCTGCAAACTCGAGGTCGCGCACTCAACAAGATGGACGTAATGTGCAGAAAGAGGGTGACTCTCGGCGTGTCGCAAGCGGTCTGTGCTTTGATACCCGTGTTATTTTTGGCCGTTACTGGGGATTAGTCAGCAAATTCAATCTAAACACGCGTTCTTGCAATTGTACCCTTCGCGCTCGCCCACAGAGCCGTGACGAAGAGAGAGATGAGAGGTTTAGAACGAAACTCGATTGAAAGTAAAGTACAGCGTGCAAGAAAATGATAGCGAAACAGATTTCAGGCTGGTATTACAACTTCTTGGGAGGGGGTCAGTCAAGCGCTCATCGGTCCTCAGCCCATTCCTGGAAAAAGGAGAAGAAGAAAGTCAGCGGCGCGATTAACAGACGATAGGACGAGATAACTCACGTTCTCCTTCTTGATTTGAGCCTGATGGCAGTGGAAACACGACGGTCAGCGTCTGAGGGACAAGGGACAAAAGACAAAAAGGAGAAACTGACCTCTTCCTCGGGGGTAAAGTCGTTGACGATGTTGAAGAGCTTGCGGATCTCTTCGGGGGTCTTGCCCTTGATCATGTTGGCCACAGTCTTGCATCCGACGTCACTACCCATGACCGTCAGAAACCGCCCCAAAGAACCCCCATGATCAGAGGAGAAACGCTTACAGGAGAGACTTGATATCAAGGTAGTTGGCGGCGAGGATGATCTCAAAGAGCATTTCCTGATCGACGCTGATGAACTTTTGGTCCCACTCGCTAATATCGGTGGTCCTCTTGCGAGTCTCGTCCTGGTTCTGGTCAGCATCAGCAGAGGGCAGAGGCTCTCCACGATGATGTTCGCAGTACTCCAACACCTATTATCATGAAAGGAGAAAGAAAAAGAGAGATGAATGTTTTAGCTATCTATGCCACTCGAGGACAACAGCATTAAACATACCTTCTTCAAGACGCTGGCAGAAACATTGGGAAGAGGGATGGGCTGGTCAGATTCACCGACATCTGTTATTGAACACACAGATCAGCTTGCTGTTGCGAGCACGCTAAATGCTGTGAACCAATACTGACCCTCGAGCATGTTCTTGATAAGAACCGAGCGCTCGACAACCTCCTTGTCGGCGGTGAACTGCTCGTTATCAGAAGTGACGAGGAGAACCATAGTTGCTTTTTTGTATTAATGGGAGTTGTTGGACGTGGTTCAGTTAAAGATGCAACGAGGATCGAGCACGCCTCTTTATAGATGGCATGTCACAAGACTTTCTCGGCAACCGCCGCAACCCATTCTTTCCGTGGGCGCGGGCGCTTTGACGTTACCTGACTCGAAAAAGCAAGACAGCGGGACTACCAACCACAGCCTTTTTGACCGCCATGTCCTTTCTGACTCGTTGTTGTGCTGCGGCAAAGAGCCCTTTTACATCATTTGGTCAGTTCCTTTCAGTGGCAATTTCAACTAATTCTAACCCTTTCTTTGCAGGACTCGGTTCTATTCGTACTGCCACCAAGCGTGCTGGAGGAACGGTCAACAATCATGGTGGCTCGCCAGGTCAACGGTTGGGTGTAAAGAAGTTCTCAGGTACGCATCTACTCCCCGTATTTCGCGTATGCCTCTAAACGTGGCTCTAGACGAACTCGTAAAGCCTGGAGACATCATCGTCAGACAACGCGGGACCTTGTTCCATCCAGGGCAACACGTACGTTTCGTCTGACTACTGTGTGTACGTCTACTGACCTTTCAATAGGTTGGAATCGGTCGTGACCACACACTATACGCGTTAACACCAGGCTATGTCCGCTTTTACAAGGAAAAGTGGATGCGGGGAGAACGCAAATTCGTAGGCCTTGTACTGGAAAAGGGTGACAAGCTACCGCGTAACGAGCTGGAGCGAGGGTCAAGTCGGTATTGCCCTCTCGTAGACCTCAGGCAGTTCCCAAAATTGGGTCCTCCACCACCGACCGTCCAGGCATAATCCTTCTCCACTAGTTCTGTAAGTTTATTGTGCCCGTTAATTATCTCTAATAGAAGATTTCTTGGATGACTTGGTGTCAAGTCAACGAAGCTTGTCTCGCCGCTCCATTCATTCGAAGCTCCGGAAAGCTTCTCAGTACCTGGCTACCCTCTGACAACCACACGTCAGAGTCGGGTCCTCCCTCACCCTCCCGATACCGCCATCCCTACTCCCCACTAGATCTAGCTCTCTTATGGCAGACCAGAGTGTCTCCTCTTGCTGGTCCTACGAGCAGCGAAACCCCTTGGACGACTGGCCACTACGTAAGAATAACACGAAGCCAGAGTTGTCTACGCATCTTCTCCTGCCTTATCTATCAATCTTGATTCAAGAAGCACAGAACTGATGGATACTAGTCAAAGTAACGTCCAGCATTGCTCCTCTTGGCAATGGTGTATTAGGAAATCGAATGCCTTTGTCTCACCGCCCCGCTTGAGGCAGGGGACGGGTTCACCGGATTATCGCAGGGGTATAGGCGCCCAGAATATCCAACACAGGTTGGCATGTATGTGTCTCCTTGAATACGACTCTGTCTGTAGGAAACCCTGCAGCTATGAGCTTCTGTGAAGGTAGAGTTTCGAACGAATTCAAACCATTTTCGTACGGCGCGTTGTCCTCAAAGGCCCAACTGACAGGGGGTTTCCCAATGGAGCCCCTAAGCCCTTGAACTGAATTTGAATTTGTGTGGGTGCCACTGAGGCGAGGTTGGAGACGGTCCACATTGAGACACAGGCCTTGTCGCGTCGTAGCCAAAGTCTCCAGAACTTCCTCTCAAGCCGGTTACCTACACTTACAGTAGGTGTTCCACCTCAAACATCTAGGTCCTCAACTTTCGCGAGTTGCCTATGGTCACTGTGGCTTTTCACCCCAAAAGGTATTCGTCAATACGTCTACCAGATGGCTATCCATCTCTTCGAACGTGACAGCGGGAGCCCACTCGTCTATAAGCTTCCATTTGGTCTCTACGCCAAAATTTCGCGAGATCCAGATGAGGTTTTAGCCATGCAGTTCGTGGGCAAGAAGACAAGCATTCCCGTACCCACTGTCCTCGACCACTTACCTGGATGGCCGGACAAGCAGAGACCGTGGTTCACCCTCATTACAAGCCTACCTGGGAGGCCTCTCTTTCGACAAGGTCTCGGGAATCGATTTGCAAAATGCACACTGGAGCAGCGGAAGAAAATGGCGGGCGTACTTTCTGGGTGGCTCGACCAGCTACGCAGCATACCTCCACCAGATCCTCAAAAAGTTTGTGGATTCCTCGGAGGTCCAGTGTTCTTCGACAGTCCATCTCATTTTCACGCGCAGCCCTTCTGCCAGACCTATCCAGACGATGGGGATGAAAAGCTCAAACGATTGATAGAAGAACGACGCGCGAAACAGTACCGAATCTGTTTGACACACGTGGATCTGGTACTCCAAAATATCCTGGCCGATGAGGATTTCAATCTTACCGGGCTTGTAGATTGGGAGACTGCGGCGTGGATGCCAGAATACTGGGAAAGAGCGGCGTCGACCCGCTCGCATTACATCAGTAAAATTACCCTGCCTTGGCCTTAAGCTTTGAGGGCTTGAACTTGGGCTTTGGTACTTTGGCTTGGGCTTGTCAGCCTTTCCGCCTTATGCTTACGCTTTTTGGGTGTGGACTTTGCCTTGTAACGATATCTCTTGCATTAAATTACAAACGTTTCCAGAATACGAAGGCGACATGGCACTCGAAGCATGTATCCAGCTCCATTGGACCCCTTAGTATCGTCCTCCCGCAAACGTATCGTCCGCCTTATTTATTCTTTCGAGCTCTTTGAAATGTGCTATTGCAACGCCGGCACTATTTGTATTCATTAGTTCAATCAGATCAGTACGAAATGTTGGCGAGTCCAATGGTCTGTGTAAAGTACTTGGAAGGAGTCCAGAAGATGAAGGACGCTGCAGGAAATGTGAAACAAAGTCTTGTCAAAAGGAATCCAATGCATCCTCATACACATCTTCATCATCACTCGAAACCGATCCATCCTCCCCTCCCAGATTGATCACCCCGTACACCTCCTCAGTGGTGGGTGAGGCACACAGCTCCGGTAAACCACGTCCAGAATCGGCATCCTGGAGCAACTGCACGATACCCTCGCGTCCCATAGCCAACGCAGCATCCAGCGCATTCCGGCCGTCACTGACGCTGACCACCCTCACATCAATTCCAGGCGCCTCGAGCAACATCCGTACGATCTCCTCGTATCCTTGTTCAGCCGCCACTTTCAATGCTGTATTACCCTCTTCGTCGATAGGGTTCACGTCAATTCCAGGAGCAGCAAGCAGGAATTTGGCAATCTCGGCGTGCCCATTGCGGCATGCAGAGAGCAAGGCCGTCGTGCCACGAAGGTCAGCGACGTTGGTGTCGACCCCAGCGTGCGCAAGTAGCCGTTCCACTGTGGCTTGGCGCCCGTTAGCCACTGCCTTCATGAGCGCAGACCACCCTTCGTTGTCGATCAAATTGACATCGACATCGGGTTGAGAGAGGAGGAAATCGACGGTACTGTCATGGCCATTCGAGGCGGCCCAGATGAGCGCTGAACGCCCCTCGCTATCCACCAGGTTGACATGTATCTCCGAACGAGCGAGGAACATCTCAACGATACCCTTGTGGCCCTTCCCTGCTGCCCACGTGAGTGCAAACCCACCATCGATGTTGGTCAGGTTGGCCGAGGTGTCAGGATGAGCGAGGAGGCGATAGACGACGGATTCCCGGCCATTCGCAGTGGCTTTCAAGAGCGCTGACCAGCCCTCTGCGTCGACGAGGTTTACGTCGATCTCGGGGCGAGCGAGAAGAAGCTCGACGAGGTCGATATGTCCCGCGGAGGCTGCCCACATCAATGCAGACACCCCGTCATTGTCCGTCACATTCACGAAGATGTTGGACTGGTTCAGGAGTGAGTGGACAAGACCTCGGTTTCCCCGCCAGCAGGCCAGGCCCAGAGGCCGATGTCCACCTTCTTTGGTGGGTATATTGGGGTCGTCGGGTTCCTTACGACCTGCACAGCATATTGGAAGATTTGAGAAGGCTACTAGGTGGAGAGGGGTAAGGAGATCGAAGCCAGAGATACCATTGATGAGTACAGGGAATGCATGGCAGCCTACGACAAAGGTTGTTATGCGGCTGGCTCCCGACTCCACCTCAAGCGATTGCTGAGCGTGGAACGCCCAGGCACCATGGGCGTACGCCAGAAGGGGATCGGCTTGCATTGTTTGCTCCAGCTCTTCCTGTGATGCGATCGTAGTGTTTTGGAATCCGCAATCGGTGAGGTGTGTTATGCAGACCGCAGCTAGGTGAGAATGGGGGTTGGGAAAGGAACCAGACATAAGCTCTTCGAGTGGCCGTCTGGCTGTTTTGTCTGAATCGTGGCTCATTAGAAACTGCATTCCAGGAAGCGCAGCAGGGACTTACGAACTAGCCGGACGAGCATACTCCTCTTATCGATGATGAGAAGCCCACGAAAAATGGTCATGAAGGCAGCCTCAGGCATCAGTCGCGTCGCGTCGAAGTGGTATGTGTCGGGAGATGTTGCAAGGGGCGTGACGTAGTTCGTCAATGGTCATGGATCGCTGTGCATTCAAGACCCAGACGAGTGCAGCCTTCGCCAGAGCTCCTTGGTGTGGCTCTGAATCAATGATTCGACCCCACGTCTGCTTGTAGACATCTTCGATCTTGTCTGGGAACCCTTGAAGGGTTTCCATCACGTCATGTAGAGTGGAACACTCTTGGAGGGCGTCCAACTGCAGAGACGCATGTAAAAACCTACGAAAAGCCTAGTTAGAATCTTTGCAACGTCACCAGGTAGTTCGCACGTACATTCCCCCACACTTTGTTTTCACAGTAGTAACAATGTGTTCCTTGAGTGTTGGGCCATATCCCTGCAGCAGGTCTTGCAAGCCTACGGCGCCCTCGAGCTTCTCAGCGATATGGAGCTCCAAATCTCTGTCATGAGCAACCACAGAGAAAGTGTGAACGCCAGGCAGCTTTGCCTCGATAGCCTGCAATGGTCGCGAAGTGATGAACAAACGAACGCTGAGCGACGAGAGCTTCTTGATGAGGTCGAGGCGTATCTTATCCGGCGCCTCATCGATAGCATCCAAGATGTAGAATGTCGCGGCCATCCTCTCGGCGAGTCTGCGTAAGACCTGGAGGAGTTCTCCCTCCGTGGGTTGCGTGCCTTCTCGAAGGTGGCGAGCGTATGCCTTTTCAACGAGTGGGAGGCAGCCTGGATGGCGCTCGACCACCTGCTTAACGAGGATTTCGAGGATGCTTCTGACTGTGAGTTGGTCACGGTCGCTGAAGCGAATATAGACGTATACGACACAAATCTGTCGGCGCGATTCCTTAGCCAGCGCTTCGAGGTAATTAATGACGATTGCCCTGGAGAACGCAGTCAACAAATGTCCGTTAAGATATGCAGAGAATGACTTACGCAAGGATTGTCTTCCCAGCGCCCGCTGCAGTAAACAGTTAGTGAACGCTACCTGCGGATAGGAACAGGACAACGTACGAATCCCAAAGCCCCAGAAAATCTTGATGGTACCATTTGGCTCTAACCAGATACGAAACTTTTCGCTCTTGAGAAGCCAAATACCAGTACCCTGGGTTGCTTTAGCGAGTGTGTCTTGATGAATCTTCCGGAAATTAGGGATGGCGCGCAAAGCCAACTCTAGCTCGGCCTTCGTCGCATTATAATGGATCTGGGTATTACTATCCCTTCCTACGAAATTGAAATTGCCATCGTTGATTTGAACCTGGCCGTTTCCCTGGACCAATGCACCAGTTCGAAACGTGCGAGCTATGCCAAGTGTCAGTTGGAGAGATGACGGGCGCTGGAGGGTGCGACGTACATCCACTTCGCCTCTTCTGATCTTCACTGCTTCTCTGCCCCACCTATTCGCAGTCAGTCAATCCTGTGCCTTGACTTTACACTGACGTCCGTGTATCTTACCTTTACTGGGCGCAAACGTGGGGCCATTGATACTAGCAGACGGTGGGGTGCATGCGGGAAGAGAGTGGGGATGTGTTAGTGGTGGTGAAGGAATGGTTTGAAGGAAGCTTCGCTTTTGAGGGAGTCAGCGGTGCTGTGAATGGTGATGTAATCACACCTTAAAAATAGGCGCCCACCTGACGACATAGTAGATCAGCTCCTGCTCCTGATTGAGAGTATTGAAAGCCCGAGAACTCCCAAGTTGTTGGAATTCCTGTGTTTTTTTGTGCTGTGCGGCTTCTGTAATAGATAATTAGAGTTTAATCAGCCAAGGTCATGCACACCTCCGGCCTATTTCAGCGTTTTGACGCCCTATTCATGTCATCCGATGGCTAGAACCCATTTCAGGTTTCTGAGTCAACTTGAATATGCTAGGCCAGAACCAATGTGACGCCACTAGATGACTGTATTTGATCTATTGAATTGCGTCCACATCGGCTCACAGCACCCCACAGGACGATAAGGCATGAGTGAACATGTTTAAATTGGATTTAGAGCGGGCTACCATTGTGCCTATTCTTGACACACAGACGACATCTCTGCTGTCTTGTGACATCGGGTGGGCGGATATCTCGAGAGTTCTGGGAATCCTGAAAGGCGCTTCTTTGAACCACCAAGAACTGACAGCCGATCTTGTTGGACGGTGCTCGAAAGTCCATCAAATTCAGTACAGGAAACAATATAGGCAAGGAACAGCCCTTAAAGCACGTGTCCGTTACATTCCGTTTTCGTTTGCTTAGACTAGTTCGAGGTATCGCTCAACTGAAGTCATCTCAGCGTTGAACAAGGGCAGACAAAAGCGATGAACTTACCCTCCCAGCTGGTTACAGCTTCATTCCATTGCCTAACTTCATGCTCTCGCGTGCCTCCAAAATGCTCAACAAACTCATTCCCAAGAACCTCCCTCGCGATACTATCAGGCTTCATCATCCTCTGGGTTGCGCTCTCCAGCGACAACGGTAACATTGTCACCTGTAAATTGATACCATCGATCACTTTCCTTCTAAATCATGTCTGATCCAAGATGACAAACGCACCTTGCCGTTGAGCTTATCCTCAGGCTTCATGCTCCTCATCGGCTCGACCTTCAATGCAAGCTTCTTCTCGATGCCCCTCAGGCCCAATCGGAAGATAGAGCTGAGAGCAAAGTAGGGGTTCATATCCGCTCCGGGCACACGGATTTCAAAGCGGGTGGCAGAGGGTGGGCAGGAGGGAGGAGAGATAATTCGAACGGAGGCACCACGCGAGTCGTAGCCGTATGTGACGGCGTTGGGAGCCCAGAAGGCATCGCCAGCAATAAGCCGCTTGTATCCATTGATTGTGGGTACGAGCTAAGGGCCAAAGTTGGGCGTCAAGTTAGTGAGTAATGGAGGGACGTGGAGCACGTACGGTAGGCATGACTGGACAATCAAGATTAGATTCAGGGTATGTACAAACGAGTAGAGCTAGACTTACTATCGGGGAGACCTTCGAGAACACCAGCGAGGAACCACTCAGCCTCTTGGCTGATGAAGCGAGTATCTTCGTTTGTGGCGCCGACTCTCCCTGTCTTCAACTCCTCCTTGGAAACGGCAAATATATTCTGGCCTTCAGGGTTTCGCAGAGATACATGGACATGACTTTGAGATGAAATCAGTGACAATTCCTTTCAGTTTCTGCTTATCAGTACATACCCGCTGCATCCTGGCAGCTATTGCAACCTTTCAGCAATGGGTGATAGGGAGCACAAAAAACAACGCACATTGTTCCAAGGCTTTGCCATGAAGCTGGGGGTTACACCATTAGCCATTCCAACACTTTTGGCAAGGAACTTGAACAGGATCGCATTATCCGCCATTCTTAATGCCGAAGTGTAGGCCAATGCAGTCTCAAAGACACCTGGCCCCGTTTCCGTGTCTATAACCCGAGGTACTTGATTAGAATCCTTGCGTTGGTGGGCGATCGAGAGGAGAGTGACTCACGATGACTCTCAATATCGACGCCAAAGGCGACCGCTTGATCGAAGAGGTCATGGAAGTACTTGTTGTTGAGCTGAGTTCGCAGGAGGGAGTAGCCATGCACTTGATATATGGGTTAAAAATGTCGTTGAACCAACTGAGCAGGGCACGTACTTCCAGGAGTGAGAGGATCCAATCCACCGAATTTCTTCTGAGCAGCAGTCTCGGGAGTTTCTATACGATTGATCAAATCCCATCGCTCAGCCGATGTGAATAGAAGACCAACCTTTGAAGTTAAAGTACTATGAACATCGTCTCAATAAGTAGCGCAACGCTGAAATGGTGAGAGAACGTGCCTCATATTCGACACCAGCATAAGGGGTGTAGCCCAAATTCTCAGCTTTCTCCATTGTCTTCTTGAGCGTTCCTCGGGGGTCGACGGATACAGGCTCCTTGGTATCGGGGTCATTGTAGGACAAGAGGAAAAGAGGAACGTTGTTTTCCCATGGAATTCGCCTGTATGTGGACAGGTCAATCGAGGCGAGAATATCTCTATACCCATTATCTTTGTTTGAGATAAGCAGCTCCCTCGAGTAAACGGAGTCGTGAATGTCCCATGCACTAGAATTGTTGGCTTAGTCTCCGATAAGACGTGGTAGGCAAAGAAACCTCACAAGATGACGCTGCAAAATCCAAAGCCTTCCGAGGCTGCGGCGCTGAGAAACTTGTCTTTGGACTGCAAAAAATACTTGAGATGGCGTTCGTGGCTCCCATGATCCAATCGCGTACCATGAATTTGCCCCGAAGGACTCCATCGACTGATGATAAGTGAGCTTTGCAAGCCTTTTGCTTCGGAAGCTCATTCGGGGCTTGTCCTCACCATCGATTCCTATGACCAGCCAGACGTTGAGGATAACCTCCAAAGTAAAAGATAAAGCAGAAGATCTACTCACCAGCAACCTTGACCTTGATATCGTCCTTTAACAAGGCCTCCAAAGCCTCCAAGATTGCGGCGCGTTCGGCGTTGGGCTCGACATGGCTGATTGATAAGAGATAAGAGTTAAGAAAAGGTGAGAGCAATTGAAAGGGGTGATTTAAAGGCCTTAAATACGCGTTTAGAGCCGTTAATGGGGCGATGAAGCTGGTGGGGTATCGGGAGTCAAGCAAAGTTATGCTCAGGGGGTGCTCTGCTTGTGAAGGGCAGTGATGTCACATTCACACGTTTAACATCCTTCAACGGATCACCGCCCCGAGAACATTAAAGAAGATAGGGGCAGAAGCCGCCGGGCTGCGAGCGTATTTAAACTGAGAGCTCACGAGACGTGATACATAACTACCTTTCACTCCAGCCAACAGAATGCCAGTCATTGAAATTGCCATTGTTCGCTTCAACAAGCCCTACGCTGCCGATCCACTCCCGAAAATACTGAGGGCGGCTCAGGCAGGCGAATCCGCTTGGGCAGGGTACCCGGTCATCTACTACGCTGATCCTGAGAGGGACGACACAATCTACCTCGTATCTGGGTGGAAGGACGTTGCAGCACACGAGGCCTGGATAGTGAGTAACGAAAATCAAGACCTCTCAGCGCAGATCGAGCCTTTCGTGGTCGAACTCAGCATTCGGCATCTGGAGATCGATCCCGCTGCAATCCCAATGGATAGCGGGATTCTCGTTTGGAGAACACTCCCAGAAGGCGAAGAACCTACTTCAAGCTCGGGTGTACCTGGGGGATCGGAGGAGATTATATGGGAGGGCCGAGGGGGTGAGGTGGAAAGACCAACAGTCAATCATCATATCATCGGCTATTCGCCTGCTCGATCGACGGCGGAGGTTCTGGGCGCCTGGAAGAGCCGCGAGGGAGAATGGAAAGCAATGGCTCGCGTTGATCTATGATTCTGGACGGTATGTACCAACCCTCTGAATTTTGCCAAATATTTTCAATGACATTGGCCTTCACAGCCATTGCACCTACCCTCAACATCATATCACGAATTGCTACTCAAATCCTCACAATCATCTATTTCATCACATTCTTCCTGCTGCATGCATCACCGGGTCAGCCACGACTATACACCACTTTGAAACAGACATCGTTGAGAGCGTATATGAGTGCTCAAGTATGTACATGCCGTTCATTCCTGTAATACCCCTAGGCAGGACGGGCGCCTAATTAGGTCTCGGCACAAGCCGAACTTCCGAGCTTAGAGTTCGCTCAGAGTCGGAGCTTCTGGAACCAAAGCTGCTTAAACTAAAGCCTCCACGTTTCGCATTACCTTCATCTCAGCTGACTCGCCTCCCTCGGCAGCCATGCCAAATGCAGATTTTACCGTATCCCCCAATTCAGATATTTTACCGTTCTACTGCACGAACAACATCCTTCCAGACAACCTCGCCTCTCTCCTCGATTCTCATCTTCGGCATCTTGAAGGCGAAATCTCCCAGGATGCGAAAAACATCGCAGATCTCAAGGCTTCGCTTCTTGAGAAAGAGCAAAATCAAGAGAGACTTGTCTCAGAAAGACGTACATGGCACTCAATCGGGAAAGGTGTGCGCACCTTGCCCGTTGAGCTGCTCAGCCAAATCTTCGCCATCGCGGTTACGTTCGACTCTGACGGTAGACCAACACAAGCGACAGATCCAATGTATCTGAACGGTCTCCGCCGCGTTTGCAAACACTGGAATGCCGTGGCCGTTTGTCGGAAAAACCTAAACGGGCTTATTAGTGCTGTAAGGGGTGTCAGACCCCACTCCACTTATAGTCGCTTTTAAGATTAACAGTTAGTCTTAAAAGGTGGGGGGTCCAACCTTGTAAGGTCGACGGATTCCCAGTGGGTTGATGACCCGGTCTCATGTGGGTTCATCACGGGCCCGCAGACACCAGTTAGCGTAGAGACCCGTGTAGTTCCTTGATCGTGTTGTGGTGGCGCGTTTTGGAATCGAATTTGCGAGAGAGGAACGAGAAAAATACGAGCGAGTCGTGACGATGAGCGGAATGGCGCTCTAGAGGGCTTTTGATGGGGACGCCGCGGCCAGAAATAGCTTCATATTACATTTCGTGATATGCAAGCAAGGGGCGTGCTGGCATGCGTCAGTCAAAATCAACCCCCCCCGTAGGGTACCGTTTTTGATGAGATCAAGCGCGAGCGGCATTAGCGGCAGCCAGGCGGCATACCAAATTTGGTGATGCGAGATGTTAGTGTTATCTACGTCCAGTAACCGTAGTCGATCTATCTCTACCTGCAGGCTCATCCCTCTGCTCCTCATCAATTTCCATTGCCTCTATCCCATCGCTAGGCGGTGCCACGTCCATGTAAGCCTGGCGGTAGGTGGATGTGGTTGCCAAATCAATGCCCATCTCGGCCTCCTCTGCTCGCGAGATATGCATGGTGAAGAAGAGATATGGCAGGATATTCTCGTTGGGGTGATTCGTTAAAAGGTGCGTCACTGCATTGTACTTCCAGATTGTTCTCGGGTGGCCAGAAATCGCAGGAGGACAAAGGGGGCAGTGTATCGGAACATTGGTGCAGGTTGGCTTCGCAGGGTTGAATGTGCTGGTATTTTTATATTGAAGGCGCGTATATCGGTACTGGCATTGGGATTTGATTGAAAAGGAAGGTTTCCCTTTCTTGTTGGCCTTAATGAGTTGAGTGGCGCACCCATCGAGCCCGCAGAAGCCGCAGGGTGTGAGAGATTTGGTTGTCTCAGTCATTTGGCTCTGCATCGTTATAGCTGGTTGGCTCGAGTTTGAGAGAAGTTGCGTTCTTGACGCTGCAAGAGTGTGACATCCAACGCGCTCCCTCATGTGAGAGACCTTGATATCTGTCTCGCTGCACACAAGACATGGTATCTTGTCGGGGCATCTCGAAAGGTTGTATAGGTACCCTTGCTTAGCTAGGTCCAATAAATACGATGATAAGGATGGAAGAGGGCGGTAGGGCGACAAGACGACGACGAGCGCCCCTTATCTTGCCCTTATCTCCAACCAATCTCCCAGTCGTTTGCATTACCAAATTTGGTATGCCGCCTGGCTGCCGCTAATGCCGCTCGCGCTTGATCTCATCAAAAACGGTACCCTACGGGGGGGGTTGATTTTGACTGACGCATGCCAGCACGCCCCTTGTATGCAAGGCAAGCGCAAGGTGATGCCAAGGCTTAGAGCATCAGAGTGATCTTATTAAATCAGTATGCACCTTATTACGAAGTTGTAAGGGGGGTTGCAAGGCTGCCAGGCAAGCTTAAAAGGTCGCGGACCTTTTAAGCCCGGTTTGGTTTTTCCGACATTGGCACTCCCGAACTATGGTCAAGCTTGGTGCTCGATCTGGATCGCACCAATTGCCAGGGCGGTTGGGGGGATGCGATGGAACATCTTGCGTGTGTCTGGTGCGCTCGTGCCGGCAAGCGTCCATTAAAGCTGGTGATTATTGCCTGCAAGGCCTGTGAACACGACTCCAACGACCAATGGACACCCCTTGTGACAGCTCTAAGTGCAATTTTTACACAACCCTCCAGCAACAACATAGCCAGGTTATCGATCGACTCCAAGATTGGGCGTTTATCAGTGCCTCATGAGCTAGACTTCCTCCAATCGCTCGATACTGTGCCTCGAGAGCGCTTTACCAACGTCCTGTTCAAGCTAGAAGAGCTCAGTCTTACGGATTGGTGGTGCCACGGGCTTGTCACCCAGGCACTTATCCTCTCGAAAAACAGACACTCTAAAGAGCCTATACGTATCCAACTCGTTGTCTGATAATTCCATCGAGCTGAGAGGTGCATACCTACCCAACTCTATCCGGTCTCTTCACATCGATGGAGCCCACCAGTTCCGACTCACAGTCCTTTCGCAGCTGCCGCTGCTCGAGGCGCTCATCATAGCTTTCCCATCGTCCTTTCTTGTTATTGCCGAAGGAAAGACAGCCGTCGTGGCCACATCCCTTCGCCGTCTTGTCGTGGGGCACGAGTCCCCGCTGAGGCTTTTCAAAGCTTTCCTCAGCTCTGTGACAACGCCATCTCTGCAGTTACTGCGAATTGGACAAGTCCCAAACAGAACTCGCGGCGACGCGTCGGAACGCACTAAGGGGGGTCCCAAAGGGATTATACTATCCCTAGAGCAGCACTATATCTGCTCCTTTCGCGAAGTGGAATGGCTGATCCTCAAATTCGGCTTAGAATTGGGGAAGAAGATCGAGATCCATGTCCACGATTTCTTCACCCTCTGTGGTATGGACCAGCGTGCGGTTTCTGTTCTCGCCAACTCCATCGACACCATCGTTTGTCGGAGAAATTCTGCGCGGGATGATGACCTTAGGGAGTTTGCCCATGCACTCCCAGATTCGGCGACGAAGGTTGTCGTTTACTTTCGGGATCGTCGGGGCAGAGTTCCTGAAATCGAAGAGAAGATGGATGTCAGGTATTTACCAGCGCGGGATATAGAAAGGCTGTTCGAACATGAGATTGTACGAGGGCACGAATATCATAGGTGCATTGCCCAGTAGACTCTTTCTCTTTGTAGCAGACTTCCACGAACATCAGAATGTCTTCCACCTCAGGCAACATCTCGCATGCATCAAGGACTCTGATTTGATATCTCGAGTCTAATATGTAGCACCTTCATGATGTGAAGCAAGTTTCCAACAACTAGACATCAGAGATGGCAAAGACCTGGACGACCTGCGTCATTCGCGGTTGGCAACCCTCCACCAGGGGCTGTAATAGACCGCTCTAGCCTCTTGTCCCAAGACTACTCTCAACAATTACCCACACCCGCCAATTAACAGCCAGGGCATTGGCCATTGGCTGTTCCACTGCCCTTGAATAGGGGCTTTGTCCTCGATCATCCACGTGCGGAGGCGGAATCAAGCGTTTCACAGGACTCAGGCGCAATATGCCTGTTGCCATTCAACTAGATGAACATGTTACATCCACTTCTTTCCGTTGTCCACCACTCACAACCACCACCAACATCCAAATCCAATGAAGCCTCAAGTCAAGTCTGTGGACGATGCTGAAGGTACATGACGTTACGCTGGCTACGCCGGGTCTGACTCTGAGCTCACCGTCGGACAGAACTTGCCTGGAAGTTGCTTTCAGCTCTTCCGAGATCTCGTCTGGCAGCAATTCAGCGAAAGATAAACCCGCTCTTGCAGTTCGACGTTGTAGGGGTGAGCAAGTGTGACGTCTTCAGGGTACCCCTTTGGGCTAACAGTGGAACGCCAGACATTGCCCAATGAGTTGGCGCTCCAGGTTCTAGCGCACCTCCCATACCAGACACTCCTCGTCTGCAGCCTTGTTAGCAAACGGTGGCAGACCCTGGTGACTGACCAGAGCCTTTGGAAGAACCTATGTCAGGCCCAGGGATGGGAGTGGCGTCAAGCCCCACGATCAATGCCCTTTGAGAACCCTCTCTCCATGGCAAGTCGAGAGTGGGACCACTCAGACGACGAGGGCATGGGCGATTCGGACGAGTCTGACTCTGAAGATATGTTTATCTCGAGCCTCGACGACGCCAAAGCCGAACTTTCCATTATGTCCGCAGAGCTGGACTCTGGCTTTGCTTCATCCTCTCTAGGGTCATTCACAAGTTTACCCTTGCCAGCCCCTATAGCAGCCTCGACTTCTACAGCCTCGAGGGTTTCCAGTACCAGCACACGCTCTCGACACCGGTCTCGCCATTCGGCACCATCCATGCTCACTGCCCCTTTCCCACCTATCCGAAAACCAGACTACAAACTCCTACACGAAACCCACATTCGCCTTCGGCACCGCTTCCTTACTTCGTCTTATCGCCTTTCTGCATTGCAGACTCGCGGTGCACCCGCGAGCGGGCACAACAACACCATTTACTGCCTACAGCTCTACACGGAGCCCGAGACTGGCCGGCAGTTGTTGTTCACCGGCTCTCGGGACAAAAGCATAAGGCAGTGGTGTCTTGCCACCGGCCTCGTTGAGCACGCTTTTAATGACGTCCATACCAGCTCCGTGCTGAGCATTTGCGTTCACAATGGCTATCTGGCGAGCGCCGGGAGTGATCGACAAGTTGCCCTCTGGAATCTGAAAACCAGGAAGCTCGTCAAGTCGATCTACGAACACGAGGACAGTGTTCTGTGTGTTCGGTTTGATGATCAACAACTGGTTTCTTGTTCGAAAGGTACGCCTGTTTAAACCATCGTCTTCTGTTCCTGATGGGCTGAGCTCTTGTTTTTAGACCGGACGATTCGGGTATATTCATTCCCCGATATGAAGCTGCGGTTCATTATGGACGAGCATCGAGCAGCTGTTAATGCAGTCTCAATTTCCGGGCAATACATTGTCTCTGGATCTGGTGACCGATCAGTGCGCCTTTGGGATGCAAAGACTGGCAAGTGTCTGCAGACGTTTGACAACCACCATTCTCGAGGGTAAGTTCTATCACTCTCCCTTGGACACGCACAGGTGCTGATAGACACTGATCATTAGCATCGCTGCGATTCACTTCCAGTTCCCCACCATGCTATCAGGTTCCTCAGATAAGCATCTACGACTAATTGATATCACCACAACGCAAGGATGGTCTACAAGCCCTGAGCTTCAGAGGGCATCACGTCCTCCAACCACTGTTACACCCTTCTCGCCTCCATCCTCCCAACCCCCATCTTTCTGCCAAGCATGTGGGAACGAATTAAACCCTCAGATAGCACCTCCACCTGTGGCACATCCTCAATGCATGCATGGGAACCTCGTTAGAACTGTATCGCTGGGCGACGACTTTGTTCTTAGTGGAAGTTATGATTTGACAATCAAAGTAAGTGCCCCTGCCTCAGCGTCATCTTTAGCGGGATGTGAGGCTGATTGTCGATGTCTAGGTATGGGACAGGAAGACTGGAGCTATGGTCGCTGACTTGACTGGAGGACATACGGGAAGGATATTTTGCATCGACTTCGATTGTACAAAGGTAAGGTGCAAGCCTTTGTTGGTATCAGCTACGACTCAACGTTTGCCCGAACAGATCGTTTCATGTGGAGAGGATCAGGTACGTGTACATCTTTATCATCGACCACACTATGACTGACAGGTCTCACAGAGGATCTGTATTTGGGACTTCTCACACGGACTCGACACTAGCTTCCTGAAGCTTGACTAGATTCTCGTCTCGAACCCATGTCACCTATACTACACTGCATCTAACGCCATTTCATGCTACCACCCTTGTCCCGCTCTCGTCAACCCACAAGGAGCTCCGCCCTTGATGCCCCTATGACTTGGCGGGTCATCTGTCCATTCACGCGACGCGCCCCCAGTGCGATTCCCTCTCTCCCTAATTCCGAGATATCACCGTTACAGTGGACCAAGATTTCTCATAAAGAAGGCGATTCGATATAAAGCACTTCTTGGGCTACTTCCTTCTTATTTTTCCTTTATCATCATGTCCTTCCTCAAAGTAGATGGCACTAAAATTGTAGATGATGCTGGGAGCGAGGTTGTATTGCATGGAGCTGGGCTGGGAGGTTGGATGACGTGAGTTGCATTGCTTGTCGCATCTTGTGCTCAGAAACGAATGTTGCCACAGAATGGAGAACTTCATCTCAGGTGCCTTTGGACGTGACACAGTCCCAAACCATGTGGCTAACGAGCGGCAGGTTATCCGGCATGCGAGGTTCATATTCGTGAAGCGTTGGCGGATAGCATCGGACCTGAGAAGGCTGCCTTCTTCTTTGACAAGGTGCGATGCCTCCACTCCTGCGCGCAAGGTACTGCGTATTCATGTCCGTTCTGTGTAGTTCCTTGAACATTTCTTCGGAGAGCAAGACGCAATCTTCTTCAAGTCACTGGGCTTGAACTGTATCCGTATCGCTGTCGGATACCGACATTTCGATGGTACACTTCTTCGAGAAACAATCTAGAAACGCATACTGAGGATATCACTCAGACGACGACAACCCCAGAGTCCTTAAACCTGACGCCTTCAAACACCTTGACCGCGTGATTGAGCTCTGTTCGAAGCACTCCATCTACACCGTCATCGACGTCCACACCGCACCAGGCGGCCAAAGCGGTGGATGGCACGCCGACTCTGGAACGCACCTGGCCAACTTTTGGAGGCACAAGGACTTTCAGGATCGCCTAGTCTGGCTGTGGAAACTGCTCGCTGAGCACTACAAGAGCAACCCTTGGATCGCAGGCTACAACGTTCTCAACGAGCCTGCGGATCCCCATCCTCAGCATGCCGGATTGATCAATATCTACGACAGGCTTCACGAGGAGATACGAAAGATTGACGAGAAGCATATCATCTTTCTGGATGGGAATACGTTCGCGACGGATTTTACCAAGTTCCCGGAAGATGCTGGCACGAGGTGGAGGAATACGGCGTACGCTATTCATGACTATGCGGTGTATGGATTTCCTAGCTCGCCAGAGCCGTACGAAGGGTCCGATGCCCAGAAAGAGCGCTTACTCAAGACGTACAAACGTAAGCGAGAATGGATGGATTCAAGGGGTCTTTGTGTCTGGAATGGCGAATGGGGCCCAGTCTATGCGAGGAAGGAATATGATGGCGATGCAACGGAGGACATCAACAGACGTCGTTACGAGGTCCTCAAGGATCAGTTGCACATTTACGAGCAAGCGAGTACCTTCCTGTCCAACTTACCCTTTGACTGACATCAGTACAGGACCGGTTGAGTTGGTCGATTTGGCTTTACAAAGACATTGGCTTCATGGGAATGGTTCATGTTTCGCCCGAAACGGCCTATCGCAAACACTTCCAGACCTTCCTGGCCAAGAAGCACAAGATGGCAGTCGATGCCTGGGGCAAAGACGACACGCACGTCAAGCAGATTTACGAGCCAATCATCTCCTTGATTCAAGACTCCGTTGAGGACAAGGCTAACCTCAAGCTGTACCCTCCATTGTGGACCGTACCTGAGCGAACCACTCGAATTTCGCGGACGATGTTGGTAGCGGAGTTCCTGGTGAAGGAGTGGGCGGACCTCTTCATTGGGATGGACGAACAACAGCTGGAAGAGATGGCAAAGAGTTTCACCTTTGACAATTGCCACAAGAGGGACGGTCTCAATGATATCCTGACGGCTCATGCTGCAAGAGTTCGAGAATCAAGGAGCTGAGTTCATTGTACATGATACACAAAGAAAATACAATATTCAGGCAGCCACAGCACGAATTTCACCGGTGAAGCTTCAAGATCTAGCGCTGGCCTCGGCATTATATGACCAATGGGCCCCTGTGAGCCTCGTGCGCAAGTATGCCCCCCTCAAACATCGATGAAAGCACTGCAGGGAAAACATACCTGACCTCCATCTTGTCTTCGATTTCTGGGATCTTGTTCTCGTTGTCAGGCATGTAGATACGAGTCTTTGCATTCGAAGGCGGGAGCCTGTCCGCAAACTGCTTCCCCCTATGGCTTGTACTTGGACCTTTGCGACAAACGATATTCTTGACGGAAATCGCGATCGCGTGAACCACTTCCTCCTTCAGCGACAGAAGAGGGTCGAACTCCCTCTATGAGTAAATTGGTGATCCTGCAGGCCATCTTACCAAACGGCAAGAGGAGCCGTTGTAGGCCGTAAACCGCCCTGTTGTCCAGCGATAATTCGATTTCCTTCACACCACTTCTGTCCAAGAGGCTACGGATAGGCGACACCTTCCACAGTGAAGAATAGGCAAATCGCAAGGATTTGATGGATGGTAGTGTAAGAGAGGATAAGAAGGCATCGAGCACCATCGCCGTCCCATTACCACTTAGAGCGAGATGCCGGAGATGTGGGATAGTGAGGGCGACTCGCCGCTCGATGTCGAGCGCTCCCAGCGCCGCGATAATGAGCACTTCGAGCATAGGAAGTTCCGAGAGGACGTTCATGGGAAGGGAATGTGTTCCGTGCAACTGGAGGAGTCGGATAGACTTGGGAAGGTAGCTCCCATCGAAAGTGAAGATGTCGTCAAATGCGGGTGACTCATTAGATATATATAGGCTCTTGAGTGTACCGTTATCCCAGGCCTGAGCATATTGAGGGGTCATGATGTTGCACCATGTCCAGTCTGAGAGACTGAGCTCTTGTATTTGTGTAATGATATTGGCGAAACGTTGGGATTGTTCAGTATTCAGCGAAGGTGATGCACTCGAAAGATGTTCAAGCCCCTGTCGTAGAGCATTGCCCTTGTGGTGGTAGTGGATCGAGAGCTTTGTAATGTTGAAGCTCAGAGGCGAGGTGGCTACTGCTTTGATAGCTGCGGTGAGCCGGGGCATCCAATCGGCGAGGCGACGTAAGGAGATTTGGTTCCCAGTGATCACCAGTGCCAGTGAATACTGTCCTGCTCGCTGGTACCAGGTGTTAACTAGGTGTGACATGCCAGCTTCCCAGTCGCTCTCGGATGTCCCACTGCGCAATTGATCAAGGTCTAGCCGTAGGCTTGACCACAGCTTTGGTGTGCTGAGAGCCACGACATCCCAATGATTGCAGACAAGTCGAAGAGGCAGGAGGTCCTTAGGATCTGTTGCACTTTTGACGCACCCCTTTGAGTCAGACGTGGTCACCACCTCAAAGATCTTGCCTAGCAATTCGATTGGTAAGGTGCGAACGCCTTTGCCAACAGTGTGCCAGGCATTTCGTTCGACCTTTAATTTTGACTGTCTCTCCCTCTGCTGTTTTGCTAAATCCAAAAGATCTGCGACTTGCTTCATGGTATCTGCAATATCGTTTTCAGCGGCGTCGATCTGGGTGTCGAGGGCACCAAGGTGGGTTTCGAGAATGGGAGTAAGTTCGTCAGGGAGGGAACTATTTGCGGCATAATAGGGTAAAAGGATAGGATCCGGTTGGTTAAGAAACTCCATGGTCGCCGTCTTCGAAGTTCAAGTAAGACAACGCGTGTCGAGCCGACTGATGTGGGTATGCAACGCGGAGTCTAAAAAAGTCGGTCGATTGCGATGGGCGCTTAAATTGACACATGACAAGGCGAAAGAAAGGGACGCGTCGTGGAGCTCAAATTGCATTAAGAAGGCTCATTCGTACATATCGTGATAATAGTAAGACATTAGGTAGAGTAGCGTGTCATACACAGTCGCCAACGCACAAATGGTACTTCTAGGGACTACAAAAGCCAGAAGGAGGCAAGGGTCGCAGTAAGGATGAAAGCAGAGACGCCGGTACGCGAGGCAGAGCCCGGCTCCTCGCTCTGCTCAGGAGCGTCAGTTCCGGAGCTAGAAGCGCCAGGAGAAACGGGTCTCGTAGAGCCCGCAGAGGGAGATGGAGTAGCGGATGCGCCGGAGCTGGCAGATGGCCCAGAGGTGGCAGCTGCTCCAATAGTTGTTCCTATCTCGAGAGTCGTTGCGGAAAGGGACACTGTCGAGGTTGCCACCTCTTCACCCGGATCTGCGCCTGTGCAAGTGGCTTCTGCCGTATTGTCCGCGCTCCAGGAGCAAAAGAGGTCGACAGTATACGAGGCTTCCGGGATGGCATAATGAGCAGAGACTTGTGAAGCGCCCTGGACGACAGTGACTGTTGAGGGCGTGGTAAGTGAAGTCCCACCAGACGATACGATGCAGCAACCTACTTGTTGCAGGGAAAGGACCTTCCTCAGCTGGATCACTGGGGTGAATAACATAAGTTGAGAGCCCGCCTTCTGTTGCACCGACGTCTGCAACGTAGACTGTATCATCTGGCGACGTATCGCTGCCTGGGGGCGGAAGAAGCAGTGTGACCTGCGCCTGAGCGGCTGGAAGAAAAGGAGAGGGTCAGTGTCTGGTGTAAGCGCTGAGTCAAATTGTCTCTCACCAAGGACGGGAAGTAGCAGGAAGAAGGCAGCTGCGCGCATTTTATGAGAGATAGGGATGGATCTATGTTGCTAAAAGGGACTCGCTACGTTCCTTATATACAGATTTCGGTTTCAGCCATGGCTGCCGTCTGATGCATACGCCCTGTGCACCCGACGGAAGGGGCGGCAAAACTGGTGCACCGATCACGACCGACCAACCCGTGGCGCCTTGAAATGCACTGGTTGCGCCTGAAACGAGGCCATAGGCTAGGTACGGGGAGATCGCGCAGGGATGCGTGGGGAAAACCACTGAGATTGATGGAAACAACGTTTCTCAGCGGTAGATTGAAGCATGGTGTACTGATGGATTCTACAACACAGTGCATCATATATACTAGTACTTAGGCGATGATCCATAGTGGTCGGGCAAAGGCCTAGGGAACTCGAAGAGATTTATGCAAAGCGAATGGTGCGTGCCTTCTTGGGAGTGGTTTGCGCGGTAGCACTGTGTGTGGACTCATCCTCCAAACAAGGCTCTCCCAGGCGCACGCGTTTGTTGCTATGAGCTGAGTCTGGAGTCCGAACCTTGATCTTCAACTTCAAGCTTGGCGTGCCAAGTGGAGAAAGGTCGACGAGCGGAAAGCTGAAGCCGGGCAGGTACTCAAGTTGTGGTGCAGTTTCAATGAATCTAGGATTCTAAGAAACAATCTGGGTGAGGGAGGAGCAGAAAAAGAAAATTGACAAGAAACGTACGGCCACGAAATCACGCATTCCGACCTCCTCTATCAATTTGGGTAATTTGTCTAGGGTGTTGTGTAGAGCATGCCGACGAGCTACTATAACTTCTTCAGCAGAACCCTTAATAGCAAGGGTCTTGACCGAGATCGGGTGGGTCTGGCCAATACGGTGGACTCGCTATTCAATCAACCGTACGTCAACGCTGTCTGAAACCAGCAGCAAGACCCCCGTACCTTGATTGCCTGGCTTTCTACGTCAGCCTGCCAGACCGGCTCACAAAAGATAACACGCGATGCCGAAACAAGGTTCCTGTGATAAAAGCAATTAGAGAGTGAGCAGTAGCCAGTTATCACAAACTTACAGTCCACGAGCACCATGCTTCAACTCCATCAAGAAGACCCTATATGTCTCCGAAGTCTCAAAAGTCAAAACCAACTGTTCGCGATACTGGGGAGGAATCTGGGCCGTGAACCGCAAGAACTTGACGTGGATCATTGTCAACGCTTCCGCGATATGTGCTAAGGTGACGTCCGAATCTGAGAAAATGAGGAACTTCTCAGTTGACGAATACTTGAGAACTTCGTTAACGATGTAGTTGAGTTTACTGGATGCTGAGGAGCCGATCTTGACTTGGGCCAGGCAAGACGAGAGAGTCAGCCTTGACAGCTTGCTTGAATCTCCTGCTGGAGGTGGGGGGATTGTGGCGCCTGGTTGACCCTCGGATAGATTGTCGTCCAGGTCATCTGCGGAATCATTCTCCAGCAAGGCCATCGATTGATCTAGCTCCTCCTGCATCTCCTTTAACGTCTCCTTAGAAGCTGCCTTCTTCGCAGCGATGTCGGCAACCTGGCTATGGGATGTGGCATTCTCAGCCTGGATCTGGGTTGACCGCCGACCAGTCTTGTTCGACTTCTTCTGCGATTCAAGGTAGACTCTACGAATCTCCGCGTCATGCTTGGCGATAGCCTGACCGTGCTTGATCATTTCCTCCTCATTGATCAAGGGTTTCTTGAGTAGCATGTCATACAGTTTGACAAGTCGATCAGCGTGCAGGTATCCGTTGTGTGATGGGCCTGCTGGTGGTGCATATCGCGTAGGGATTCGGGTCCAGGCATCAAAGACCGAGGGTGGCATGGATGAAACAGAGTATACGACATCTTCATGTTCTTGCACGGCTCTCCAAAGAGGGTGGTTCGCCGCAATTGCTCTACAGATGGTTTTGAGTACAGAGTCCTTCCTAGGTTGGAAGAGGCCACCTACACGTGTCGGAAGGCATCATCTAGAAGTTTGATATCGTCTGCAGATGCCCCTCGCTTCAAGGCTCTGTCAAAATGATCTTGTTTCGAAGCATGAAGGGCCTCTATGTTGAACAGGTTCTCGTCGACATGCCAAAACATCAACCTGTAAATTGTGAGCGTGTTGAGCACGGGTCTAACATGTCAAAACTCACTGTGACATGTTTCTCAGAGCGAGTTGCAGGAACTCGACGTTCTGAATAGCAGAATCAGTATTGTGCACAGGCCTTGAGTGAACGACGCACTGCGGGGTGGAATAGGTAGTCTTGATCTTTCCGCTCAGAGTCGACAGCATTGATGGCAATCACAGCTTGCAAGGCGTTGTAAGAGATGGCGAGGAGAGGGTCGAGTTCTAATAGAACCGATTCGTGTGTTAGCGGGGGAAGGACGACTTCGGCTTCGACGTCCTCGACACTAGAGGAAAGCGGTGGAGGTCACCTTCGTACCCTTTAGGCATTCCGAAGAGGTACTTACCGGTGGCGAATCATCACTGTGTTCATCACCTGCGACAGCACCGATATCGCACCTGGCCTTGGACCGTTGGGATCCAGGAGAGGTTCCGTTACGTGCGTAGTCATCATCCTCGAGTCGCTGGCAAACTGGGGCATCGCGATAAAGTTGCTAATCATGTTGCCTAGTTTCCGCAGGTCTTCCCGATCGTACTTGTTCCATATACGGGGTTGAGCTGAAGCGGCTGGTATGATAGCTGAAGGGTTGTCGAACTCGTCCATGGGGTAACCAGTGCTCTGCCCTTGCAACGAAGGTTCGACGGCGGCGGCGGCGTTTCCTGCTCCCATAAAGGTGTCATGTGAGTCCACATCCATCGGGAAGCCTTCATCGGGAGGCATGGGTTCTTCAAGCTGGTGGATAGCTGATTCTTCCATGGTTCGTTTTCCGAGCCCAAGTCCCAGAAGGTTGGTGGTAGGCGTGCCGGTCACGATCCACCTCCGCTCAACGCTCAGCGCCTTCGCGAAATGCGTGAGGACTGTTGATACTGACGATGAGACGTGGCCTTCATCAATCACGAGTCGTTTCCATCGAATTTGAAGGAAGGGTGACACTTCTTTTTGACACTTGCAGTCAGGTACCCTGGTGCCTGGGATCTCGGGGCATTTGCACGTTGACCGGGAGTACAGTTTCGATGTCTCTGTGTGCTGAGACTCAGTAGTGAACCCTAGGCAAAATTGATCAGTTTTGGGGGACTTCTGGAAGGCCCATGGGTGCACATACGGGTGTATGTTGTCAGTATTATCTGTAAAGGAGATAAGTCGATACAGTAAGCAGAACCGGAGAAGGGGACTTACATCATAGTCAGAGGCGAGTTGATGCACAGTTGGCAACGGAGTCTTCGAGCGTAAGATGAACACACGAAGCGGGTGCGAGGCATGCTTCAGAATTTCTCTGTCCCATTGGCTGAGCAGATTTGCTGGTACTACAACCAATGTTGCTGTCGACAGATACATGCGTTTGGGTCTCCGACCTGTCTGTCTCCGTCGTTTTCCCGGCCGATCATCGTCTGTCGGGTTTCTTTCGAAATGAAAGTAGAATGGTGTACTGGCCCTGCACGCTTCATATATCGGGAGAGCTTCAAACTTCTCTTCAATCTCTTCGATCCTTCTAGCCTTTTCAGCTCCAGCGAGGGTTGCGGGGTTCGGTATGAAATGGAAGGGGCGAGTCCTGCTGCTGTCCACCATTAATTCCACTAACGATGGTACACGATTGCCTATGGGCTCCTGGCCGAGGTCAAAGTCACTGCGTGACCGAATACATTCGGCTGAAGGGAAGTGTCGGAAGGAGAGGGGTGTCATTACTGATCGTTCGTCCAGCAGTGATTCCTCCGGCTTTGGGACCTGCTTGAGTGTTGCAAGAATGAGGCCAATGATCATGACAGTCTTCCCAGTTCCCAGCTCTTCGCAAAGAATGCCCCCTCGACAAGGAGACACCATTTGCTTCTCCAACAGAATCTCCATAGTTCCCGGCTGGAAGTAGAACAGCCGTCCGTCTAGGGTGGTCAATGAGAGGTAGACCGGGTTCTCTATGCTGTGGGTGTCGGACTCGTGCTGTACAAGGGCAGCCACCGATCTTCTCTGGTAGCGGTGCAGCGTGCTATGTAGCCCTAGTCCGTCTAGGTCGTCCTCGTCGTCTAACAGCCGCGCAGATATCCCACCATACCCGGGCACCAATACCGGTTGCGGAGATGGAAGCTCGCTGTATATCTCGGCTAGGGTTCGTCGATCCTAAGCAGCGTCAGTTCTTCTGAGCGCCGACGATTATCCACCTGACCACTCACCACAGCTTTCGGGAACACAGAGTCACTCTCGATTGAACCCTCCCCATTCCAATCGCCAGTGAGCCTCTGCAACAAGGATCGCATATGTCGTCGTCCGGGTCCCATTAACCCGTCTGTCCGATTCCTCAACGAGCCTTTCGTCCCTGGCAGATCGTAGGGCACCACATACACTCTGATGGTCAGCACCTTGCCGTCGGTGACTCGGTAGGTTGCGTCCACAAAACAGTGGTTGGCGAGAAACTCAAGCCCCTCGCAGAGTTTTACGTCGGATAAGTTGGTCAAGGGTAGATATCTGGAAGCGCCATTGTAGGGGTGCCATCCATCACTGGCATGGACATGGTCACAGAATGTGTCGGCGCTGGTGTCACTCCCCAGTCGTATGGAGACTGTCCCGACTTTCAGTAGCTTCTCCAGGGCATATGTGTCTTCCACTGGTCCTGGTGATGGGCGTGGGTGCACTGAGCGACATTTCAAGCAGCAGGAGGTGCACAGAGATTTGGTGGTCATTTCAGAGCTGTGATCATGAGGCAATGCTCGTCGCCGTCGTGGTGGTGATTGCTCAGAGTAATTAGCGCTCGTCGTTCCCCACGGTGCCGAGATCCCAAATAGGCAATATCTTCCCACGCCCTTCGTTTTGGTTTCACCGTCACGGTCGGTGCGTCCAACACGTCAAGCCCATCCACCATGTCACTATCTGCATCGAGGACAACCATCCTCAGGCTGCACAATGCAGGAAGATTAGCCGCTACGAGCAATTCTGGTTCTCGTCGAGGTCTTGCAACCCAAGCTGATGCGGAAGTTGCACCGAAACCGATACACATGACACCTACCACGGAGAACATGACATGGCCGGAGTATCTAGCTATCAGGCGGAGTCGGAAGCGTTGGGAAACAGTGCGTCAATTAGTTAGTGAAGCTCGCGAGATATCCTGACTTTTATAATGTCTAGACTGCGACAGTCCCAGGTGGTTTGCTCGGATTCACGGCTGGCATCGGCTATTTTGGCTCTCTCGAGACTGACCCATTGAAGCCCATCATGGTGCGTCTCATGTAGGCTCAGACGCTGGCAGTAAATTGACACGTGTGACAGGGATTGGACCCATTCATGGCCTACGGTATGTTCACCGTCGCCTGTCTTGGTGAGTTCATATGGTTTTTTGCCAAGTAATTATTGCTGAACAACCAACCACACGTTTTCAGGCGTTGGCGCAATAGCAGGACCAAGTATCGGAGGAGCCCTTTGGCGTATGCGCCACAGACACCAGCTTGCAGCGGTCGACGAGAAGGACAAGGAATTCCTACACCATATCGCCAAGAACCGCGTGGACGCATCTTTGCAAAGCCCAACCGCTCCTGTACCCGATTATTACGGAGAGAGGATTGGTTCCTTGCACCAGTATAGACAGGTGTGTATTCTTCGTTCTCAGTGCAACCCAGAGCTCAATTAACGCGTCCTACAGTGGTTGCGCGACCAAAACAAGTACAGGAGGAAGGTCCTTTTGCCAGAGAAAGAGGACTAGTCTCTGCTCGCACATTGCTATTCTGTTATTCATTAACTTAATACATCCTAGACTCTCAATTACTTCTATGAATCGTACAGCAAGCAAGCCATAAGGCATTGGACGAATTCACGAGGTACAGGCCCACTTTCTACAAGGTTTTGCCAAGCCATGATTTGCACGATGGTGCCTCGAAGTCAGAGTTGTATGAATCTTTCGTGTTCAAGATGTAGGTGCCCTATTCGTAACAAAGTCGTGTGGCATAGAGAGTCCGCCAAGTATACGTAGATCAAGACATTGCGGTGGAAATAAATCATTGCTTCTAAGGTAGCGTTCTGATACTTTTCGTTCTAGTCCATAATGACCCATATGTGGAATACAAACTCACAAAACCGAATAATGATAAGTAAAGCAATATGACCCGTGTCGAAAGCGAAAGAATTCAAAGGTGCATGCAGCATGGAAGAGGGAGAAAGTCAAGGATAACTTAGAAAGAAAGGAGATCGTCATTGTCGTTACCGTCATCCCAAGACTCGGTGACCATCTTCACCCCGATGCTCATCCGAATGTCTTTCCACGGAGGGGTCGAGTCACCAACGCTGAACGCGATAAAGTCGTTCACCTTGAGCGTCTCCCCGGCGTGGAAGCCTCCCGAAGTAACATTGGTGCAAGCTTGCCATGGGTGCTCGCGAAGGAATTTATCCATGCCCTTTCCGCACTGCAGTCGTCCAGTCCAGCTCAGGTACTCCTCAGAGCTGCCCGACACCACAGGTGGACGATAACCGTCCGTCAACACGGGTGGAACAGCATCAAGCTGAGCTTCGCCAATGATGATATTTTGAACCCGAATCTTGCCCTTGAGCTCGAGTCGGACTTGACGGAGAAGGAAGACGCGGAGAGAGGTTCCCACTTCACCCTGCAGGCGTTTGATGCAGTGACGTTGGCGAGAGGAAGCTTTTGGACAGTGGGCGGATGTTCGGTTGTCAGACAGGGTATCTTCGGACAGGGTATCGGGTGCGACGAGGGCACGGAGCGAGTCCACCCGCCCCGAAAGCTGGAGATGGAACGGGATCGAGTCTGACAGCGCGTAGACACGGGGGTTGGGTACAAGCATCTATTAAAAGCACAGTCAGATGATGCTCTAATCCTCATTAATGTTCCAAACTGAAACTTACATTGGCAGTAACAGGCTGGAATGTCCCATCTACACCCTGAGGGGATGGCACATCGATGGAAGTCGTTGATTGGTACCACTCGTCAGGGATAGTTTTGATAAGTGCGAGGGAACTCGTGACGCTAGACACGGGATACTGGCTTCGACTCCGAGGCCGATATTCGAAAGGAACAAAGACGCTAGGATTTCGATCAGCAACCATCTTCTAGCGTCGATCGAGAAGCTCAGAATACTCACTGCTTCGTCTTCTCCAGCATTGCAAGGCTTCCGCCAAGCTTCGGTGTCCTCTTGATCGTGACATGAATGCGATAGGAGCTGCGTGCGAACAAAGAAGCCTGCGAGTGCCCGACATCTGGAGTTTGGAATGAAGGTGGCAATGGATGGCACCCTGTCGAGTCTTCATATTCGCTGGGCAGAGCAAAGGCGAAATCAAGTTGAGATGGACATATGGTTGGCATGCTTCCCGACTCGGTGGTGGCATTCGGACGAGGCCTCTTCCATAGCGCTACTGAGGAATGGAGGGTCTTAATTGTCGCGCTGTTCGTCCCTTCGGCCATAGACACATCAAGCCGACCCTCGATCTAACATGGGAAAGAATGTAAGTTTGAGATACAACAAATGGAAGATGAACATGACTTACAGACAAGGTGACCTCACTGACGCGCGGAACATCCAGGAGTTGGATGTACCCACTAATGATGCCAGTTTGTCGGTATTGAGGAATGCGAGCATCCTCCTCCTGATGGTCAAGGACGATGGTCGTCTTGCCCACCCGTTTGACATAGTGAGACTGGGGAAGCATCCAAGAACCCCCTACACGAGGAGTGTATTGCAGGGACTGCTCGCCCGAGATCGGAGAGTCAGAGTACAAGGGGGCAGGCTGCGAAGGTGTGTATGAAGGCGGAAGTGACTTGGAAAGCAGCATGTCAGGGGCGTTGTAGCAGCAAGCAGCAGAACCAGAGTTTGGGATGGCTACGGCGTGCGACATGGTGAACACGCGATGGAGGGTTGGAATGAAAGCAGAGAGAACGCCAGTTTGGAGGGCTCAGAGGAGGTAGTGGGATCATGGTTGGAAAGGCCTTCTTCTATTTATATGGAGAGGAACCAAGGGTCGATCTACCGTCAATCTTGTTTATTTTTTTTTAGCATCCAAATGAGGTTGAGTCCTCGTCGACTCGGAATCTGGTTCCGGATCTTGGGATCCCTGACACGGCGGATGTTGGCGGGCGGCGGTGTCTTGTGCTGGAATCCCTCTTCTTTGCTGACTGAGCATTTCGCAATGATGACAACAACATTTGGGATACTATACTCTATTGTTGAGGAGCAATTGTGGCAGTTGTGGGATGTAGGAGAGGGCTCATTTTTTGAGAATGACGACAGAGCGCCGGATGCAGCGGAAAGCCAGGCGCGTCTCTGAACGCGTACCGATGGATTTGCCTCGGATAGGTTGTCGGGGAGTCAAAATCAAATGTACTGAATATTTATTTTTTGCTTCATCTGATAGCGCCAAAAGGCAAGTTCGCGAGGTATCGACACGGCTTGCAACGGCTCAACGCAGGTTTGACGCAGGTGGTCTCTGAGAAGCGTTTGGCACGTTGCAATTTGCTCCGGAGCGCCTTGGACGATGAAAACGTTGCTGAATTGCATCACTGCTTCAGGTCTAGACAATTTCACGGAGAACAGGATGTCGCAATTTCTTGCGCACCTTTCGATATTCCGCGTACCATTCGTTCGCGGTTGTAGGCGTCATTGCGCGCTCAGCGGTGGAGAGGGGTGAGGAGGGGTTGCTAAGCGAGAGCTGCGGTGGGCTGAAAGTTACGGTCGGAAAGTCAACGGAATTCAGAGCTGGAGATTGCTGGTGGGCTTCATTCAGAGGGATTCAGGGACTAGGTCAGTTGCGGCAAAATGACTCGACATGAATGACAAAGCTAAGCAACAGGCACTGGAAGCTAGACCGGATCTGGCGGATGCCCATAGCCAACCCTAAATCGCGAGCCGCAGAGACGGCATCAAAAGTCAACTCCGAAAGGTCGATAAAGCCGAAACCCATTAAGCGCCGGCACAATTTTCGACGAATGCCCGCAGACTTCTTGATCCCATGGCGTCGGGCTATTTCAATGCGTTTAAAAGAGGAAGGGTTCATGAATAGTTTATAGAATCTCTATTCTCAGCGTTCATGTTTAAAGAGCTGAGAGGAGAGCAGCGGGCCCCTTTTAGACGCCCATAACCTTTGCCGCCATCGAACGGAAGAGCGGGCATCCTCTGCCGCCCTTGGCGTCGCACTCTCATTTGCAATATCCAAGAAATGAGGCTAGCAATTCTCAAGGATTTCTTCACTCTCACGACTATACCGGGCCACGTACAATGTTCCTGGCGGTTTGTGTTCTAACCTTAAAGCTCAAGCGGAATGGCGTATTCCGAATGTATTCCGAGAGTGTACAAAGCCGAATGGATGTAGGATAGTGAATCCTGGCGGTACCGAAAGACGTGGAACGTACCCCAGATTCTTCCTCAAACGTGGATGCAATGTCAACGACTCCATTGCTGACCGCTCCTTTTCTGGGCTCTCTGCTCTTCTCCTCTCCTGTAAACCTCCCGATCGACCGACTTCTTTCCCAGCGTCTCTATCCTTCTCTGCTTCCCTTGCCTTCCCTGACTCCTTGACACGGGTTGTTCGTTCTCTTCACCCTCCGATCCGCTGCCCTCGTCACCAGAAACAGCTTCGTGAAGCTTGCGCTTCTGTGCGGCGTTGCCCTTTCCACCTCCGGGACCGACAATGAGGTTGACACGAGGAGGCGTCGAGAAGCCAAACGAGCGTCCGACCTTCACTAGATCCAACTTGTTGACGTCGTAGATCTTCTTGAGTGAATATGAGGCGTAAGCTTGGAGGTATGACCTGAAGCCATCCTTGGCTGATTTGTGGAGGAAGTAGTTCTTCTGGAGCAATTTCTCAAGCTAGACGAAGGTTGTGTCAGGAATGTGATATCGCACACTTGATATATGACTTACTTGACTTTGGATGCTGGCTATCCGGTCGTTGGGGAAAGAGTACTCGTTCAGAGGAACCTTGGCGTCCTTGAGATATCTCAAAAAGCCTAGCTCGCTCTCCAGCAAGAACAGCAGAGACTTTCCGACCTTGCCTGCACGCGCTGTACGGCCAACTCGATGGATATAGTCACGAGGATCGTCGGGAGGGTCGTACTGGACAATCCAGTCCACCCGAGGAATATCCAAGCCACGAGCAGCAACGTCTGTACAGAGGAGGATACCAGACTCTGCGTTGATAAATTCGAAGAAGGTATTTGTACGCTTCATCTGTTTTTGTTTGCCCTGGAGAAACGTTAGTTGTAGCGTCCCCTGGAGGGCTGAAGCTACGCACATGAAGATCTAGGACAGGCACGTCGATGTAGTTGAGCAGCTCCGCATGGTATTTGACCGAGTTACAGCTGGAGAAGAAGACGATGACCTTTTTCTTCAGATTCTTCTTCAAAAACGTGTAGAGCAGTCTGAATCTCATGTCCGACGAACATACGACATAGCCCTGCGAAAGTGTCGAGACGGTGCTGGTTGCCTCCTCCTTGTCGACGTCGACATGAACGGGCCCAGGTCGCAGCGATATTCGTGCCAGATCGGTGACTTTTGTGGTTTGAGTAGCGGAGAAGAGCATGGTTTGGCGGTTATCTTTTGGGAGAATGTTGATGATCTTCCTCATTTCCTCTTCGAAACCAATCTCCAGTATACGGTCAGCCTCGTCAATGACGAGGGCTCGAAGGTTGCGGTATACGAAGCCTTTGGCGTTCTGTAGATAGGAATGAGACAAGTGTCGCAGAGAAATAGACACAAGTATAGGTGCACCTGCAGATGGTCCAATAGACGACCAGGAGTAGCAACAAGCAAATTGACACCCTTCATTAGCTTATCCTGCTCAGCCTTGATGTTGGCGCCGCCGATGACCACGCCAAACGTCTGTGAATGGTGAGCCATGAGGTCCTTTGCTACACCAAAGATCTGCAAGGCAAGCTCTCGAGTTGGGGTGAGAATCAAAATACCCGTTCCTGCAAGCCCATTCATTGAGTTATTGTGTCAGAGATCTCGGGCTGAAGGCTTACCATTTACTGGCTTGAACTTTAACCGATGCAGCATTTCTACTGCAGGAATCAAGAACGCGAGCGTCTTCCCTGATCCCGTCCGTGCAGCGCCCAAAACATCCTTTCCAGCCAGGAGAACAGGGATGGATTTAGCTTGGATGGAAGTCATCGTCTCCATACCCATCTCCTTCAGTCCCTTCATTGTCGGTTCAGAGAGCTCAAGTGTGTCGAAGGGTACCCGCGCAGGTGCTGCTGATATTGATGCTGAAGCTGCCGGTGTCGAGGTTGAGGCTTCTGGTACCGTCTCGGCGGTGGTATCATTCAGAGAACCTGCAGCTGCATTTTCAGAGGATCTCGATGGCTTTTGCTTTTTGGATGATTCGGGCTGCGAGGGAGGAGAATCCCCTACTGGCGATGATGTCCGTTCAGGAACGGATTTTGAGCTTGAGGCTTCATTTGAAGATGCCTCGACTTTGTTTTTCTTGGATGACTTGGACGCCTTCTCCCCAGAGGTCTGAGATTTTGATTTCCGGGGCATTTTTGGGAGAAACGGGATGGGAACAGAAAACGAGGTGGAGGCAGGAGGAAAGTGCACAAATTGGCCGAACTTTTTCGGCAATAATGAGTGGAAAGTTCCCACGGTCAATGTCAGGAAGCGCTGGCGCTGTTGGACGTCTTGGATGTTCTCGTTCGCCCTGACGAGAGATATGACGATGAGCAAGGTTGATAGCTAGATGATACACTAGCCAAATAACCTACCAAACGGAGTATATCGGTTTTCCCCCGGTACGCAGATCAAAGCTCACCAGTCGTTCCCCGTCCGCCGTCCGCCGTTTGGATTCAAATTGGCGGCTCTAGGATCCCTGCAGCCCTATAGGATGCCCCAGAGATAATTCCGGCGGCAACTTAGCTCTAATCTTAGGATACTATCCATTGACAGCCAAATCTCTGCTTCGACGTGCCCCTGCTTCCCCAACTCCGACCAAGAAGAAGCATCTAAACTCACCCATCGTGACTACAGCTCGGGTGAAACTCTAAGTCGCTCTATAAATATCCTGTAGAAGCGCTCACGAACAAGGCTTGTCTTTGAGCGTTTGTGGCAACCTCACCTCACAGCCAAGCACCCTACACCGGGCTTGCCAAGCCCAAGACGCGAACGATTCAGAGCCTCAAGTTCGGGGTGGACTTTAAGACCATAGAAGGCACCGGCAGAAATCCACTTCACCAAGAACCAAAAGGCCAGAAAGAGGTATCAGCGCATCAGGTGTTCTCTGAATGTTTAAAGTCTCAGATTCAGAAGAAGTAAGGGGTCCAACAGATCGAAGTCTGGGCAGACCTAGAGATAAATGTGAGGCTTCTCGCCTTCAAGGCGTCACTGATCTCCAAACTACGATTGGCAGAGTGCTAAGTAACGTCGTATTTCTCTGACTGCTCGATTCATGGTCCCTGTCAATCTTCAGTTGATGATTGGCATTCATGTCATTTTAGACTGATATCAAAAATTCCAGATGGTGTGGGGTAGGAACCACGAGCGAAGAGCATGAGAGCTGGATGGCAGCAAACCAGGTGAGGAACCTCTCAAACGGTCAGAACTGCTTACAGCTTCTTACTGACCGACATCACGAGCGCAGAACGGCTGAAATTCCTTCGTATCATTCGGAGCTCGAAAAACACTAATTGGGCGCCTAACAAGCACCTAATCACGCCAGAACAACACAAGTATAATTTAGGTAAGTGTACAAGCCTCGTCATCTAAAACGTCTACAAAAGCCAATACGAAGCGACAGCCGCAGCGAGCATGGCAAGAGGAGCGGTGGCACGGCTCGCAGAGCCATCGTCAGAGGCTTCAGCAGGCGCTCCAGATCTGGTGCTTGAAGGGGTAGCAGGCTTGCTTGTACCAGAAGGACCACTGGCAGCCGGAGTGGTGGAGCTAGCCCCAGGAGGCGCAGTCGATCCAGGGGTAACTGAAGGACCAGAGCTTGCAGATGCACCAGAGCTTGCCTCGGGTGCACCAACAGTGGTTCCAAGCGCAGCAGTCCCTGTGGGCAAGGGAGTAGTGACGGTCTCAACTTGACCTGCAGGGTCTGTGAAAGTACAGACGGCTGCCGCAGAATTCTCTCCTGTCCAAGAGCATGAGCCGGCGGCGCTCACCCCGTCGAGCTCAGCGATGAAGGACGCGTCTGACGGTCCTTGAATGATTGTGGCTGTAAGAGATCGCTCATCATTAGACATTCTTCCTAATGTGTCTCGACGAAGGAGGTGCTGCTTACCGGTTCCACCGAAACCCTCTCCCTCTGCGACGCCAGGGACATCATGAACAATGAATGTTGTGTGACCTTCAGCATCCGTGCCAGCAACATCGGCAACTAGATCCTGAGGGTCCTCTGAGAAGCCAGGGAGGAACAACGTAACCTGAGCCTGAGCATCTGAACGAGATAATAAAACCACAAATTCAGCAAGATTGAGCGCCCACTGGAGAGTACAGATGCTCACAGAGGACAGGGAGGAGAAGGAGGATTCCAGTGGCGCGCATCTTGTTTTACTAGGAGAGGACGTGATGGGGGGGGTTAAAAGTTGTAGTAGTTTCCGTCGCAAAGTTAAGCGGATATATATACTGACTTTTGCCCTCACCGTGATGGCCGCAGGGGTAAGCGTTGCTATTAATGGCATCCATCACAAATCTGGGCGGGATGTACGGTGGACGAGCGCTGTTGAAATGTACACATCCTAGACGAGCGCCTACTAGCGGGGAGTACTTGGGAGGAGATTTGTGCGAGCTATTGTGCACTGTACCAAAAGCAGCGAAGGAATAGCTACATTATTGCAAGATGTGAAGGTGTTTCGCAACAGAAATGGTGAAACTAAAAGTGCACGCTGTCTAGCGGAGACGCATCGGAAGATGCAGAACCTTATTAATAGCCAATCAAATCTGCAAACTTCGCGAGTGCTACTAATAAGTTCGACTCGAGCTGCCAATGCCGGTCCAGTCAGGCCCCCTGCTCGTGGGTTAAGGTATACGGGAAGGCTCGGGAGGAGCCTCATTATTCCATGTCTCAGCTAGATGGGCATGCATCACTACTTATACGTCTCGGATAAGGAGATACTAGGATGTAATCTTTAACGCCCTTCCTCAGACAAAGTACTAGCAGCAATCTACTCCGAGTCCTCTGGAACCTCAGCGCTTTAGGTGTGAAATTGGCGCGGGCCTGACATGCGGACTGGAACGAAACACGGGCAAACAGAGTCACTAACTGCGAAGGTAAGCGCCCGTGGGATGACCATCCCTTACACCTATCCTGTTTCGCGTTGAGTGTGCATCGCATTGGCGAAGAGGCTGTGACCGATCCATAGCATCCATGAGTAATAGTACAACCAACAATTCAAGGATGACGGCCTTAGTATGTATGTATCGCGTGATCTTTTCAACTTGTCCAGACCTCAATAACGAGCTCGAACTTGAACGGGCACTTAAGGAACGCCCGTTCAAGTGCCAAAGTCTCAAGGCCAGTTCCGGTGACGGAGATCTCTGAAGAAAAAGGAGTGGAAGTGCTCTATCCGGTGGTAGTTCACCTAGGGGCGTAGGAGAGTCCAGATACGCCCTTGGCCATAAGATCAACTCAGGAAGGGCACATTACTGTATATCGTCGCCGCTCGAGTCTACACAATCTAAGCGTCTACAAAAGCATGTAAGAAGCGATGGCAGCAAAAAGCATAGTAACAGGAGCGGTGGCACGACTCGCAGACCCTTCGTCAGCTGGTTGACTAGAAGCAGCAGGTGGTGCAGAGCTCGCAGGTTTGCTTGCGCTAGAAGGGTTACTTGGAGGAGCGGATGTCGAGCTAGCTCCAGGAGCAGCAGTCGATCTAGATGTAACGGAGGAACCAGGGGTGCCAGATGCACCACCATCGGTAGGCTCAGGAGCGCCAATGGTGGTTCCGAGTTCTGCAGTAATAGCGGGCAAAGCAGCGGTGAGTGTCCCCACTTGACCTTCAGCGTCTGTGAGAACGCAGGTGGCCTCTGCAACATTGTCCCCTTCCCATGAGCACGAACCGGCTACGCTCGCTCCGCCAAATTCAAAGTCAAGCGCCACGTCGGATGGTCCTTGAACGATCGTCGCTGCGAGAGAGAGAGAGAGTATGTTATATTAGAACCTGTTTCCAAAGTGCGTAATTATGGGGGAAATATGCTTCTTACCGACTGCTTCTGTATTGGGGCCATCGCGGACAAGGTACGTTGTGCGTCCTTCAGCATCACTTCCAGCAACATCGGCGATTAGGTCTGTGCCCTCGGGTAGTTGGTCAGCGCCAGGGAAGAAAATAGTGACCTGGGCCTGAGCGTCTAGACGAGGACAAAGATCACAGGGTCAGCAAGACTGCAAGCGTATCGGCAAACAACAGATACTTACAGAGAACAGGGAGGAGAAGAAGGAATGTGCTTGCGCGCATTTTAGCTATTGCTGAAGGTGGGACTTGGAGAGAGGAAGGAAATGAAGCGCTGTTGCTGAGGATTCCATGTAAAAACCGCCCTGCATATATACTGACTTCTAATCACACCGCGATCGCCGTTAGGCCGCGTAAACGGGCTAGTACAAGGTTGGGCGGCGTTGCCTCGAGGTGTACTGGGCTTGGGCGCCTCTGAACGCCGGCAGGCGGTCATCTGAAACATGGAAGTTGGGGAGGGATATGTACGTCAGCCAAGGAGAGGACATCCAGGGTGAAGGTCTGAAGACCTTCAAGAATCAGCAGTCCAGCCAGTCCAAGTTTATTCAGAGAATGTTCTTGGCAGAGATCTGTTAACTAGCACTATAATATGTGTATTAGTCGGAATTCCATGAATTTGGCAGCGGGTAGGGAGGTACGTAGGGTTCTGCGCCACAGTAGGGCGTCACTGTACCGATCAGAGAGCCGGGTGCAAGCACATATTGGCCGTGGGATCAACTCAGAAAGGATCAATTAGTCACTATATATACAACCCTCTTCGGCTCTATACAGTCTTAACCTCTACAAAAGCAAATGCGAAGCAATAGCAGCGGCAAACTACGCAAAGGAACGATAGCGCGTCGGTTGGAAGAGCCGCACTGATGTTTCTTATATTAGTGTAGGCTATGTTTCTGTGATATGAGACACACATAACTACGCCAACATCTCTACGTTTCCCACTCGCGTCCCAAATTCACCATCGTCATAGACGCAGAGGGGCTTGATACATTATGCATCTATATGCATCCTGCTAACAAAATTATCGATATCTTCTCGTCGGAGGACCCACTTCGTTCAACTTGAAAGGTTCGTTGTCGCAGGCCGACAGACCCATAACTATGACCGAGTCGGAGGAAAGTCAAGGGCAGCCGCAATTGAACGAGAGGACTTCGAACGAAAGACCATAGGTGTCAATCTGAGTCTGACAGCTCCATGTCGCTCGTTTCTTCGCGTTCTTCGTGAACCAATACTTGAGAGTTGGCGTTATGGGCCGGCATTGGCGGAAGTGGAGGAAGAGGTGGTGGGGTGGAAGCTGGTGGCGGCGGCGGTATTGGAGGAGCTTCTCCAGGAGGTGGCGGTGGAGGGGGATACGGAGGCCAAGGGGAGGGGGTACACGATCCTCTTCGCCATCGATCGGAGGAAGGTTGAAGCCACTGTGCACGGGCAGCAGTTCAGACCAGAAAGTAGGCCGAGGGTATTTGGCCCACCGCGTCAATGGGGTCCTTGGGAGGGGACGCAGAGCATGTTCAACCCTGACACCCTCAAACGCGACCTCCTCGACGTGTCCATCATCGCCAAAGATGACAAAAGGTTCGTCGTCGCTGTCGTCCTCATCAACGTCCCCACCATGTTCCTTCCAGATACGTTCGCGGACGAGCTCGCGCGGGTCTTGTGGCCCAACCCATCCTTTTGGGTATCCCCAGACTGCCATATTGCGCAGCCATGGCATCTCATCCACGTCTCCGAGTGCCTCCTTCAATAGTTCGCCTTTGATAACCCCAGGCTCAAACTCCTCTAGCCAATCTAACCGCGTCTGCCGCCATCCTTCTGCGATGTGCACGCGGGCCCACGACGACGAAGCTCGCCCGAGAGATTCCTTTGTAAAGTTGTAGTATTGCCGAGAGAGATCTATAAGTTCGCGGTCGTAGCGGAAAGGACAGTCTTTGACAGGGTGATCTTCGCTGCCGCAATTAAAGCAGCGGGATTTGAGAATGTATTCGGTGTCTTGTTCGTCATTGGAAGAATCGCCTAGGATATCATGAGGCTCGGGTGTAGATCCCGGAGGATTCGTATTCGTAGGGGAGGGCTTGAGGGATGGTGTGAGGAAAGAATGGGAACGTTGAGCCGACGCTCGCTTTCCGGAGTGATATCGCTGTCCGAAGATGTTGTGAGCCCCGCTGCATGCTCGGAGGTGGCAACGGGGAATGTATTGCCGTCTAATTCTGAGGCTTCTCGCCCTCCTCCTCTGCGGTCATTTCCCACTCGTTGAAGGCACTCATCACCGTCTGGGCGTTCCATCGGCCCTTGGCGATCTCCTTCCCTTCCAGATGGAGAGCCGGAATCCAGTAGACATATTCCTTCTTCCACTTCTCCTGTCCTTTTCCTGGATATTGACTATATCCAGCTCGAATGCACGCTAGGGTGGGATTCAACGTCATGACCTGGGAAGTGATATCTCGGCACATACTTTTTGGCGGACTTTTGCTAGTTCTGCCTTGGCTGTCTGTGTGACGCTGTATTCAGTCAGCTATTTATATTAAAAGCACCAGACTCACGTCGCACAAGGAGCAATTTGGGCCAGAAAAGAGTGTCAGACGAGGGATACGCGGAATTCGCATGACGAGGTTGTTTTCGTCGCACGTGAAGTGCGTCGTGGAAAGCTCGCAGGCGTAAGCCCCATATGTGATATGGGTACCTGCGGCCGGGGCTCTCTCGACATGGCTGGGAGGCAGCCAGTGGCGATGCACCTAGCCATGTCACAGCCACTTTGCAATCCCGTTCCCCCAGGACAAAGGGGCTTCGCCCCAATGAAAGTCGAGTCCAAAAGACGCCGAAAGCGGCGGAAAAGGGGGCTCTGCGGTACGGTCACGTGTCAATGTAAATTGATGCCCCTGTGTTGATGTCTCTTCTAGGGCGTAACCATACCATCGTTGTCTTTTTCGTTTCCAGTTCACATTGACCACGTCCAAAGAGGTCAATGCTCTGCAATGGCCACCCCAGATCCAGTATGGAGAGTTAGAAGTAAGTGCTTTATTGCTGTATCTAAGAAATGGCAGAGAACTGACCTGGTCGTCATAACATGAACAGCTCGACCATGCCCCTTTTACCAACGGGGAGCGTGTATATTCGCAGCAAACTGCAACTTTCTACACACTGGGCCAGCAGGGAGGAGAAAGGACAGTGGATATGACTCGGACTCGAGCACGCGTTCCTTGAAGAGTCCTGAGCCTATGGGCCACCCACCGACACCGCTCAAGAAACCTGTATTGGTGGTCGACTCTCCACGGTCGGTATCTACGCCGCTACGGGAGCCACATATGGCTAGGCTTCTGTCTGCGCTGTCCCCAGTCATTGGAGACGAAGATGACGGGGAGGAGGAGGAAGCAGACGAGCCGTACTTGGACTCTGCAACGCTCGTGGAGCCAGACTCGGCCGCATGTCTGCAGGTCTCCCAACGTTGACCCATGGCGAAGATTCGGCGTTCTTTGC
>JAHBOF010000276.1:0-67209 GCA_020736565.1 Coprinopsis sp. MPI-PUGE-AT-0042 | reverse complement strand
CACGGTATGCGCTTGAACAGCGGCATAGAGTGTTGAGACCGCCAGCATGAGGCACATGTAAAGGAGGAGGAGGATGGTGGAGGTTCGTTTCCCGCGGGCGCTGCGCTTAGACTGCGCCAACAGATACGAAGCGCAGGAACTGAAGAGGATGACTGCATGCCTGTTTGTTGAGGTGGTTCAGTATACGCTTGGAAGAATGGGGGCAGAACGTACCATATCCCACTCCGGAGATAAAATCTCCGGCTACGAAGAACCTCTCGATGAGAATCTCAGCTGAGGCGCGTCGGGCCCATAGTATGGCTCAGACATTGTGGAATATTGTCGGGGGAAGAGGTCGATCGAAAGTTGGTGCTGCGGTTTCTCGTGCGGAGGGGATGATATGAGGAGGAAGAAAGGACTTGACGGGATGTCTCGATTTCGAATTGGAACAATTAAGAATTGCCTCACGCACTTATAAACAGTGTAGAAAAGGCCAAGCCCCTCTTCATGAATAGCTATCGAATTAGAAGCACCTCGAAGAAACCCTAGCGGCGGTACTAGCGGCGAAGAGAAGAAGATCAGCGCCAGTGCATGCTGCGCTGGTATGTTATTGGTGCGCAACTGACAGAACTTAGAATGTCGAAGTATCTGGCTCCAAAATGTGCTTCCTACCCCTGCTCAGAATCCAACGTCAGGCAACCGGAGGGAAAAAGACGAGATGCCGGTCTATCATGTTCCGTCATAGAAGCTTGCAAAGATAGGGGAGAGAACATGCAACGCACCAGTCTGGTTAATTTTTCACTCAGGGCGCTTCGTTTTCTAATGTTGGATGGATGCGATCAGGGCCGCTGCCAATGGAGGCCAGGAGCGGAAAGGAAGAACGCTAATCAAAGATGGCAGCAACTCGACAAATAGCAAGGCTGTTAAGCTCCTTAAACGATCCTCGACGGAGTGAAGGCAGAATGGGTAATTCGCTCATAAAGGCAAAATCACAGCGTGAGAAGCTAAAGAAGCAGTGATAAAGATTGCAAATAGCATTGGGTGACTTTACCGCCCTATTAGTAGGAGTAATAGCCTCAGACTTGTACTGAAGCCGAAGCGATGATAGATCAGGGGAATCAGGCTAGACATACCATTGGTGGAAGCCTGCTTGACGTATTCATGTTTGTTGCAAAAGCAGAAGTTGAATCAAAGATATTCGATGGTAGGATGTGAACCTGGACTTCTGGCTGGCAGCGGAGCCTGCTTTCGGCAGGTCGTTGAGCCATCGGAGAACCAAAGAAGCCAACCTTGAGGCCGAATTTGAAAGATAGAGTATGAGGCCAGACTGCGGCGGCCATGATTTATTCGTGGAATGCAATTATGAGGTACAGATGCATGAGACATGAAACCTGCCGACTCAGGTTCAGCAAGAGAAGAAAGTGTGACAGTTACTCACGAGGAAGAGCAACGAAAGCGATGGATTACAGTGATTACAACAGAGAAATGTTCCAGAAAATGAAAGCAAGTCCAGGTGGTAGGTGAGAGGGTGGGTGTATCAGGCTTCGTCTGTCATGATGGCCAGGAACTCTTGCTCGTTAATTTCGCCGTCACCGTCGAGGTCAAATCGTCGATCATGGCTTGCCTGTGGGAGACGCATGGTCAGAAACTGACAGAAAGCCAAGAGAGCATACGCACAGTTCGTCATCCTCTAACCGATCGCCAATCTCTTTAGCCACCCTTCGCAGATTCCGTATACTGATTTTGCCCGTATTATCATCGTCAAACAGCTGGAAGGCGCGTCGAATCTCTTCTATAGGGATCTCGGGCCTGAATTTTGTCGCTCACTGGCACAAGACCACAGTGAGAACGCGTCCCATTGCTTCCGTACAAATCGACAGGACACTCACTAACTTTGGCGAAATCCTCGAAGTCCATGAGGTTTTGCCCAGTCTTGTCATGATCCCTCAGGATTTTCAGCACCTCCGCCTTCTTCATATCAAAGCCCAAGGCCCGCATCGCGACCTTCAGCTCATGGTAGTCAATTGCACCATCCTTGTCCGTGTCGAACAACTCAAACGCCTCCTTGATCTCCTGCTTCTGCTCTTCCGTCAGCTCAGTCTTGTGTGTTCGTCTCTTTGCGCGCTGGACTGCTGATAGGTATACATGGTCGGGTCGGGTCTTTGCATGGAGGATGGTGGCTGCACGGACGATTCCAGCGCCAATGGCTTTTGCAGAACGCGACACTGATATTGCCAACGGTCACGTTTTCTACGCGTCACGCGTGTGTCCACAACTGAATCCGAGATCGCGGCTAGAACCACAGGAAGGGCGGCTTGACAGGCATTCATTAGAGCCAATGCCAGACTATAAAGAGCATTAGCCGCCCAGAAGCGCACCTTATCTTCCTTCCATCTACTCCTATCCAATTTTGAATACCCTGCTTTATATACCGGCTTTAAAGATACCATTATGCCCACTACTCGCTCGACAAAGGCTCGCAAAACAGGTGAGGAATACCTTTCGTATCTCAAGTTTGTCGACGCTGAAACTTGAGTAGGCCGTTACGGTGTCAGACACCGAGGACGAGTTTGACTCTGACCTGTATAAAATCGTGTCCGGATTAACTGGTATGACCCGAACAGAATAATCTTCTGGTCGGTACGAACTCAGCGCGCTTTGAGCAGATGCAGACATTGAAACCCTTTCGACCCCGCCATAAGGACAGGACTGCGCCAGTGCGGCAGCGATCAGAGTCCCCCACCCCCGCACAGGGGTCGAAAGGGAAAACGATCAACCGTACCGTCTACAGTAACTGTCAGATGTGCGTCCCAACTCCCTTCATCCTTGCGCTAGTCCCCAGCTCATAGGCGAACTCTAGCTAAGCATGGGTCTCGTAGGCCGTCTGATAGGCCTATTCGTGCCCCCTGGTTTGATCCCTTGCCCAAACTGCCTGCGCCTGACCCACCTCAACCGGTGCTTGACCCCCCAGCCGCCTGCCCCCTGCTCCAGCACCGCTGGCACCATCTCTTTCTTGGACTGCGCGAAGCGAAATCTCAAGTGCTTTTCAGGGCACCACTGCTCAATCAGCGAGCAGTAAGCCACAGAGGTATGAACATTGATAACGGCCCGCGCTGGTCGCTCACAGTCATCAGCTTCTTCGTCAAAACCGAAGCCAATTGCTGTAAGTCTCATCACATCTGCCAAAGGTCACTCTATTCATGGATTTTACAAAGGAATACACCATCCCAGACTCTGATGAGTCGGACCACGAGACACCAAGTGAGTACAACAGTAGCCATCTTGAACCTTAACCGAACGCCACCTGACCACTTCGTTTATTATCTTTGTTGTGTCTAGCGGACGTCGAGACTGACATTCAATCGATATCGTCGTCAAGGAGCACCTCCTACTCCTCTGCAGCCTCCACACCTTCACCTCCCCTGATGGGTCCGCGTCTGCGAACAACCAGTACTTTACCCCCAAAGACAAGGGGAAAGGTGTCGACCCGCGGTGCCCCACGGGGATGGCACAACACCCAAGCAAGCCCGGTTTGCTGAATCCATCTCATGTGCACCTCGGACTGCTCACATGGGCCCTCAAACTCCCAAATCTACTCACACGTCCAAACCTTCTGGGATGGGCCGCCTCTTCCCCAGCAACTGCCGCAACCTTGTCCTCTCGGAAGGCTCCTGCCAATGGCGGAGCACCTCCTTCTTCCGCCTCGACCTACCGCTGGATCTTCTGCTACCACAGGTCGAACGCCAACGAGACCCAAGTTAAACGTTAATCCTGTGATCCCTCTTCGAGCCTCGAGGGCGGGCCCCACCACCTCCCCCGAATCCGTCCCCTCCACGGGCACCTGTCACTCGTGCTCGTCCTGCTCCTGCTCCTGCTCCCACTCCTGTCGCTCCACCTAACGAAGTCGAGTCTCTTGCAGCCGCCTTCTCCAAACTCGAGATCGTCGGTGATCTCTTGGCTTCCAAATCAGCCGACGAGGCCATCATCGAGCAATTCCTGTCTCTTCCACTCGGAAGTGCTCTCGACGCACACCTCATCGCGCACGACGCCTCAGCCCAACGTGCGCTTGACAATGCACGCGTCGAGTGGGGCACGCAATGGGAACTTGCGAGAGGAGTGTTGAGGGGTTTGTGGACCTGGGAGGACGTCATCTCAAAGGCGAGGGAGCTGTCGGGCTTGAATGCTGACACGGCGAGTAAAGTGCCTGCGATCATGGGCAAGTCTGCTGCGAGCACGACGGGGCACGATGTCTGGTTAGTTTTATTATCATTTTTATTGTCAAGAACGATGTCATTGACGATGACTACAGGACAGAGTTGGATCGAGAGGAGAAAGCGACTCGTGAAGACCCCGATCGTCGCCTTGGCCTTAGAGGAACGTACGAACGGGACTCCAACTGGCATGGTGGTCGCATCCAGCAAATCATCCGCCTCGCCAAAGTCGACAACAAGGTCGGCCAATACAAGATCGTGATGGAGCCCATGGAACGCCGTCGCTCGCATCGTTTCGCGCGCTTTGTAGGCTCTCGAAGGATGCTCCAGTTGCGCGTGAGCGACAAGGCGTTCATGAACGAGAAGGAAAAGGTGGTCGACTTCTTGACCAAGAAGTTTGTATTGCTTGGAAGGGTGTTTGTACCGTTCCATTCAAAGGATGGAAGTGTTTACATGGTGGAGACCGATGAGAATTTTGACCGTGTATCCCAAGACTGGTGTGCCGATGGGGACAGGATTTCGTTCACGCAATTCATGGAGTGGCATAACCCTCTCCGCTATAACAGCAGACAGGTAGGCTTATCGCCGGACTTTTCCCTTTCAACTCAAGCTGACATCCTTGCTACCAGGCCATCAGCAAGTATGTGACCCGTTTCGCGCTTGGCTTGTCCAACTCGATCCCGGTGCTAGAATTCCAGCCTGGTGCTGTAATGTTCATCGACGACATTTGTGAGTATATTACCCGTTCGACTCGTGTACATCTCGCTTAACCATCTATAGACGCCTCGGACTGGCCGGTTGGACAGAAAGGCGCCCCAGCTGAGAAGATTATGACTGATGGATGTGGTTTCATGAACCTCGCCGCTCTTCAAGCCATCACCAGGTACATGGGGTACGAATATCTCCCCACAGCCGTCCAGGGCCGCTTCGATGGCGCCAAGGGTCTCTGGATCAGACACCCATACGACGAGTCCGACGAGCCACGTATCTGGATTCGAGCCTCACAAAACAAGATCAAGAACCCCTCGCTCCATCGAGCTCATAGGATCTTTGAGCTCCTCACGCCTTCAAAGCCGTCTGTCGGAGACGCCCTCTCGCAGCAGTCCATCTTGAACTTGTACTATAATGGCGTCCCTGCCGAAGACCTGATTAAGCTCTTTGAGGAGGGCTTGAGGGAGCAGGTCGAGCCACTGTTGGAGTGGGAGAACATGGTGTTGTTGTACCATGCAGTCAATAAGGCCGGAGGTGTGGCGGGGTCCCGGATGGCAAGGCTTGCAACCACAATGAGTCGGGCATTTGGGCTGGAAAGGCAACAGTGGGGTAACGACGAGGTCGATGCCACCGAGGAGGACACCGAAGGACAAGCCAACGCGGACCTGGGGCCCGCGACTTATACAGGGCGCAACCCATACAGCGGCTGTGAGCATCCTGTTGCACTCTGAGCGATTCGTGGCTGACATGACTGTTAACAGGTCCGGGAGCGATATACGAGAAGATCTTGGAGTGCATTCAGGCTGGCTTCACGCCCAAGGACATGAAACTCCTTCAAGCGGAAATTAAACAAGCCATAACCACGATCTTCAACACCGCCATCGAAAAGTATCGCATCCCTCTGAAAGAGTCTCTGTGGGCCTTCGTCATCCCCGGTAAGCTGCTTGCCCTTTTCAAGTATTCGTGAAACTGACACGCTCCTTCAAAGATCCGTTTGCCGTCTCGCCCTTGAGCCATCCTGCCGGCTCTGCTGTCCTCGATCCGCTTGGTCTTCTTGGACCGCGCGAGATCTACTTCAGGTCTAGTTTGCCAATAAAGGATCCCAAGACCGACATGCCTTACCATGTGGTGACAGGCGAAGTTGTGGTATGTGATGCGTTATTTTCCAAGTCTTCAATGTTCTTAACCAAATATAGGTTGGCAGATACCCCATTCGTCTCCCCTCGGACATGCAGAGGGTGACGGCCATCGACGTTCCTGAGCTCGCCGGTTGGACTGATGTTGTCATCATCTCCGCGAAAGGCGACCGCAGTCTCGCAAACTTGCTCAGCGGCGGAGACATGGATGGAGGTAAGAGCCCTCATTCTTGGCCTGTGCCACTGGAACTCAGTGCCGTCTACCACAGATACCGTTCATATCCTTCGTGAGCCCGAGATCGTACAGCACTTCAAGATCGATAATCCGTTGGTCGAAGAGCCCAAGGACTTGATGAAAGAATTCGAGAAAGAAGTTGAATCGGTTGCTGCCTTCTGCAAGAGGATGTTGGAGATGAAGGGTAGAGACGCCGAGAAGAAAGTAGCAATGGCATATCAGGATGTCCTCCTGGGCAACCTGAAGGCGTCGAACAAAGGCCTGTACTCGATGTTCCATGATCAAGCAGTTGCCAGATACGGGTACCACGATCCTCGAGCGATCCGGCTGGCTTACATGTGAGCACCAATTGGGCCGTGCGCCTGTCAAATGATGACTGACTAGAGGGTTTAACAGCTTTACCACCTTGCTTGACGCGAGTAAGAGCGGACTTCGGCTGAAACCAGGCGTCTTCGAGAAGGATCAGAAGGAATTTGGCACAAAGCCACAACCATTTGACGTGCTCGCCGATCTCAAGCAGGCAGGCCAACGGCTGCTAGAGGAATTTGAAGACAAAATCAGGATCGCCGGGGAGTCGGGCTCCGCCCACAAGAAAGACCCTGTGCTCCTCGCCCCATACGAAAAAATCACTAACTACGTCCACGACCTTGTCGACGCCAAATCTCCTGCTGCGCCTCTGTTTTCTCAGGAACTGAGTGCTATCAAGAAGCATGTTGACCGTGCCAAGGACATCTTTAAACCGTTCAGCTGCTCAAAACCAAAACAAGAACGACCAACAGTCCGGCTCAAGGTCCAAACCCAAGCCTCGGGGAGGCAAAGTTAAAGCAGACCAGGATGATATCATGCTTGAAGCTTCGCGTGTGTACCTCCAGGACGCTCCCAAGACCATGCTCATCCCGAACGTGGAAGAGGTCATGGCCTCGTACGCCTACAAGGCTGTTTCCAGCCCTGAAGGTCGCTTCCCGTGGTCTGTTGCATTTGGGACACTCTGCGAGATCAAGGCGAGGGCGACTGCCAAGAATGGTCAATTTGCGTCGGTGCTCTACCAGTTCGACGAATGCAAAAACATCTCGTCTACTGCAGTACGAGTGTACACCAGGTCTGCGGAGCAGGAGGAGTTTTAACTTTTAAGGGCCGCCTGTGCTCATTACCAACGCTTGTCGATTTTTCACTATTTCTCACTCCATCTTCGCATTCTGATTGAACATTTGTGTGCCCTATCTTGCTGTCATTTACCCAGTTTATATTTATGTGCCTTGTTTCGCTCTGCATGATAGCCATCTTGACCCCCATGTATTTGTAGCCAATCCACATATATCGTCCTCAAAAGATTCAAGAGACAGAGTCCCAGGAGATGCCCGCTACATTAGATGTCCAATTCTGGGAGGTGAACAGCAGCAAGCCACGCAAGGACTACCTCCACCCGAGGTCCATGGAGGGGGATATTGATCGGGGTAGGCTTCCTCTTTCCTCCCGCTGCCTTTTCCGCTGCCGCCTTTTCAGCGCGGTCCTTCTGCCTCTTCACCACCGGAGCCAATAGCATTCTGGCATAATCCAAAGCCTGCGCAGCATCCTCACGCTGCATAACATTGGGCAATGGAGAGGGAGAACGGCTTCCGTTCGCGCTCGTGCTGCTGCTGGCACTGCCCTCCCCGAATTCGGTAGAGCTGGAAGGTGTCGCGGTGCCTTCTGCTAAAGACTCGAAGATTGAGGTTGAAGAGAAAGAAGAAAACGACCCGGAAGTGTCAAACGTGTCCCTGCCTGTAGGAGTACCAACACTGCTGGAACTCCCCGCTGCAAAGGACCCGTTCCGAGAGGACGTCGTCGTCGTGGAGCTTGGGCGCGAAGGTGAATGAACACTGCTCATTGAAGAGGTACGTGAGGGTACCATACGCAAGGGAGGAGGCTCAATTGCAAGACGGCTCTTGCCCCGTTGGTTCGACAAGGAATGTCGCTGGATGCCATGCCTCCAACCTCCAGCGAGGCGTTCCAGGATCTCGATAAACTCAGCTTGACCCATGGACCGTGGAGGAAGAAAGATGGGGTATCCCTCGAGACCGTCGACCATGGTGGCGGTACGGACGAATTGAGGGAGAAGTGTGTCGAACCTGCCCAGCATAAGGAGGCAGATCAAGACGCTATACAGAGACTCGACGAGCAGTGGGTGATACGTCGTGAAGATCGGAGGAATGTCGGTCAGCGAGGTACGCTTTGTGTCGGACAGGTTGAACGCGTAATCAACCCTCGACGCGATATCACCGTCTGGAAAGGGGTGGGGTGGCTCGAGAGTGTCGAAATGAGCAAGAAATTTCTCGTGATCTCGAATGCTTTTCTTCAGCAGGGAACTGACATGTTCTCGAAAGGATGGCTCGCCAAGGACTTGGTTATAAGCCTTGACCTTGCGTCCTTGGTTGGATCCCAGAGGGCCGTCAGGGTTACCGATCTCAACGCCACCATACTTTCCGTTGTCGAGATAACACAGACGAAGCTCTGCTCCATCAAGACTGGGTGCTTTGGTGACACCCTCAAGATCAAGAACCGCAGTTTCGATCAGGTGCACAGCGTGTTGGAGGTAAGCAGCGCCGCGAAGGAAGAGAAGTTGAGGTTCGATTGGTTCGGGGGCGTCAGGGAGGACTGAAGGGTGTACCACGAGCCCCCCATCTGCCCCGTCTGAACTATCCATGACGCTAGTTCCATCAGGAGGAGCCTGTCCATTACAGTTGGCAGTTGAGTTGTTCTTCCTTCGCTTGCCACTCTTGGAAGATCGAGATTCCTTTTTCATGTTGCTTGCGTGGTGAGCTTGCTTGGCTTTCCGTATCGCTCGGGCCTCTTTGAGTGCATGGGTAAAGTCCTTTGTCGCTAGTGTAAAGTCTTCTCGGAAGCAGTGAACGATTCCTCTTGTACGATAGTACTGAAGCCGTTGAGGGAACTGAACAATCAGTTCGTCAAGGACCTTTGAGGTAGTTGATTCCGCAAGCTGCCTTGACGGTATTTTCTCGTGGAAAAAGTGGACGTATCTCGCATCTGGGTCATTTGGCTCTACGAAGGGATCAGATAGAATTTCAGCTCGCTTCAAGTCGCGGGACTCACCATTTCTGAGGACTCGTTCTGCCAGATCGTCAAATACGCTTCCACCCTGCATAACCATCACGCTGGACGCTATCTCATCCGTCTTGTACGCTTCTGCCAATTTCTGGACCGCCAAAGCTCGGAGTCGATGGATCCGCATGGCAGACATAGCAACATTCCTTCCTCCTCCTCCATTGCCTCCAAGCGGGTTCATACCGAGTGACTGCGCTGCTCCCCACGGGCTGCCATTGTTGCTATTGCGCATTGAATTAAGCTCTGCTGCCGACAGACCGGAACTCGCTCGAACAGACAGCTCGGAGGCTTCATCTATCAGATCCCGTATAGTGGTAACAGAGCGGAAGACCCCTGGATCTATGGGTGGAGGTGTCGCCTTCCCAGGTTTGGGAGAAGGTAGTGGTGGAGGTGGCAGAGGTGGAAGCGTGTTATGGGACGCTTCAGAAGAGATCAAGTCGCGTTCACGACCCTTGCCATTCCCTGTATGTCCATTAAGCAATGGTGGAAGTAACTGCGAGGCGCGAGACTCTGCTTGGAGGGTACCAGGGTCGGCGTTGAGAACCAGCAACGATTCCAATAGTTCCAGAGGAAGTTGTAACCAAGGGCCCTAAGGTCGCAGGTAAGATGCGTTCACGGTTCCTAAGAGCATTCTACCCACATGATAAGAGCTGATATATCGCCAATGTTTGTTTCTGCTGATACAAAGCAATGGAGGTCGAGATTCCGCCTCTGCGGCTTTTGCCTCAGAGTCTTTGGATTTCGCCGCTTTCTTCGACTTCTTTTTCTTTTTCTTCTTTGGCAAGGGCCCTCCTACAGTTTGATCTTCTCCAGTTAATACTGGGTGCGTTTGGGAGTCATGAGCCTCAGACTCCGTTACTGGCGTCGGGAGTTCGGGAAGGCTGGATGAGGAAATGGGAGAGGGCGTCGCGGAGTGCTCTGTGAGGTCCGCCATTGGGAACTGTCCGCTGCCTTGAAATGCCCCAGGTACCTGCAAGAGCGAGCTTGACAGCGACTGGGACGTCGGCTGTGGTGGTGGTCGTAGCGGTCAACGTTATGGATCATTGATGGTGGCAAATTTGGATTTTGGTACGGCAAGGCGCCGACGTCAAAATTTCCCACGTTGACCGCCCTTTGAGAGCGAAAAATACTGCTCCAGAAAGTCGTAAAGATGCAAATAAATACAAGAGGTAGCCCTCACATAGATTGGGATATAATTCGTCACCTTCCTGGCACTTTTCGTATAGTTTGGATAGTCTTTCGGGTGACTAGAGTATGTGCCCCGCTGCGGGCGCTAATTTACCCCGAAGCTCCCACCTCAGAGAAAGTTAATGAACCTCATACATTTCTACAAGGCCTTCTGTTCGAGCTTCTCTGTATCGCTATTTTTCTTATGATTCAGAGCTGGCCAGCCTACTACCGTCGAGCCCAACGAACGCTGCTTGCTTGAGTTACACTAAACCAACTTCCATGAGCTCGAGAATATTTAGTACGGTGCATTGCATGACTCAAAAGTGTAGTACGCCCCTCTTCTCTAGTGACTCTAATCATACCATGTACTGTATATGACAAATCCCTGTGTTTGAAATTGTTGAGGCATTGAACATTGGGCAGAGGATAGAAGGGACCGTCCTGGGCAATATCCTTGTCGAGGAGTTCACGAAAACGTCTTTGGCATGGTATTTCATATGCTCATAACTTCTAGCTAGTTTATCAGTAAGGTGTATCTCGCAGGCCAGACATAGTAGCAACTCAGGGTAAGAATGGGACGAGCCCAGGCAGCGCGTGCAGATACCAGTGGCCGCATGGAATCTGCAACGTGAATTTAGCTGCTCGCAGAGAATTGAGTCTCCTTTTAAATCATACTTGAGCCTCCTGTTCAACATCTTTGTCCTAGTCCATCTTCCGTCCTGTGAGCTGGGGGCAGTCACAGAGCCCCTATCTGTCAACCAATTAAGCTTGACAGCATCCGGGCCGGGGTTTGGTCCTTGGACGTTCACCACGTTCAGTCAGCTCTTTCGACACGCCGCTGCGAATGGCGGTGTCCTACTCCTAGCTGGCGATATAATTCGCCTCCAGATAGCCTTGTACATCTTGTTCTCCACGACCACGACCACCATGACGTTGACCAAGGCAGACGTGATGAGGATTCGGGCAACAGTAAGTGCAAAGTCCGTCGGTTGCAGATGCGCAGTTGTAGTCTATCACTGCTGCACGTTTGGCTCTTTCGTGCTTGCTCCGACGTGTCGATCGAGTGGGCTGACCAGGTTCCTGTTTCTCGTGTCGTTTTAGCCGGCATCGCACTATGATATGATCAAAGAAGGGCCCGCCTCGACAGTGGCACGAGCTTGGTTGTCTATGAAGGATGGAGAACCTCAATGGATTGTGGTTAAATCAGCCTCGATCGTTCGCAAGTTTTCAAAGGAGCCGCATGATATCCGGAAGGAACTGAGGCTGATGAGTGGGCTTTCTCATCGCAATGTACGTTGTCTGCAGACACCACTGCTTGTGTTTGGAGAATAATGTTGTTAACAGGTGATACCAATCCTTGGGAGCTACGAAGATCTTGAGGATGAATCTCTCAAAATCTACATGCCATATGTTCCTACGTCTCTCGCAGACCTGCTGGCATCCCCACACTTTTCGCCTCACCCATTTCCACCACAACGCGACCCTGATGATGCGGTTTCTCGTCTGCAGGAAGCTCGGTTCGTCACGGTCGCGAGATCAATCATCTTCCAGGTGCTCTGTGCACTTGCATATCTGCACGATGAAAGTAGGCTCATTGCTCATCGCGACGTCAAGCCAGAGAACATCCTCTTGACCAAGAATGGGTGTGTCAAGCTCATTGACTTTGGTGTCTCCTGGAAGGAGAAGGAGTCTCAGCACGCAAAACAGCACGATCTATGGCCTGAACACCAGGCCAAGCTGTACTTCGAAGTATGCACTGGGTGAGTGTACAATCTTCTTGACTCTCCCTGACCCTTGGCACTTTCCTATGAATAGCACCTTTCCCTTCTGACTCGATTTGCATCACATCTTGTTTCCGTTCCTTACTCATCGTGCATTTTACAGGGCCTACCGCGCTCCAGAACTTCTCTTCGGTTCTCGCGCTTACGACGCCATTGCACTGGATCTCTGGTCTCTCGGTTCCACAATCGCAGGCTTCTTCACTGCTCTCCGCCTCGTCTCTGACGACTGCGACGACGGGGACGACGATGACCACTACAATTACGGCCACCGCAATGGTGCTGCATCGGACCACGTATCTTCCTCTGGCGGTCTGGACGCCGCAGCTTCCGATTCTTCGGATACAAGCAACCCAGCCTTTGTCATCCCTGGCTATCTGAGGGTCGGGTACCCAGGGGCACAATGGCATCGGGATACCCTGTTCAATGGGGATCGAGGAGAGATCGGGCTTGCTTGGAGTATATTCAAGATCTATGGAACGCCGACAGCTGATAACTGGCCTGTACGCCACTCCTTTCTTCCCCTTGTCCAACTGTCCAACTGACTTTCAATCTACAGGAATTTAACGACCTGCCCGGAGCACAAAGCGTGGTATTCAATCAAGTACCAGCTGTACCAGTCGAGCCTCTCCTTCCCAACCTTCCTCCCTCATCCCGATCTCCAATAGCCAGCCAAACATCCACCCATCCCGCCTCTGGTCCAACACGGAAACCTACACCATTTGATCTCCTCTCGCGCTTCCTCGTTTACCCATCTGCGAGCCGACAAACTGCGAGAGAAGCTCTCAAACATCCGTGGTTTACGGCTGAACGTGGTATCTTGCTTCCTGAGGGCTACGAAGTGGATGGTTCGGTCGGTGGTCAAAGGGATCCAGGGTTGGGAGCGCAGCTACAGAAACTGGCGGCGTATGAATGGCGAGGGAAGCCGTTGGGAGAATGGATCCAGTCGATGTTGTTGGATATCCCTGGATTGGCCGCGAATGGGACTCGGTAGTATCATTGTCTAATGTTCGGTTCTAATAGTCTCTTTCATTTGTCCTCTAATGGTTTCTGACTTCCAATCACTGTCTAATGTCTTGGATGGCACTCTTTGCTTTTACCTTACTGCCTTTTACGACTTTTTGATTTATTACTGCCTTCAATAGCTTTCCCTTTCGCGATCCCGCGTACCCTTGCAAGGAACCAACAAGAAATTTGACCAGGGCGTGTCTCGTCCAGATTGCTGGATCGAACTTCGGTGTCTACGTTTGACCTTTGGACCAACGACTTCTGGGCTGCTGTAGCATCAATGCTGAGATTTCGCTTGCTCCTTGCCATTGTTATTACTCAGAAAGACCACTAACCAAACAAAATATTGGAGAAAAACCAAAGAGTATGTCGCCTGATATCCTTGTTCACTATGCTTGAAGATCGTACCAAAACTGAGAGTTGGGCTTCCTTATTTCGCGTAAAAGTAACTGGTCCCGTCGAACAATGAGCAACCGTGCTATTCAGGAAGGAGTAAAGCTCACGTTCATAGCCTGACGATCCTGCCATCGCCTCTTCAGATAGGTGAACAGGCGCTTGATTTCCTGGAACATGAAGAGTGGTACCAGGCATGCCATCATTGGGGCGGCAACCTTCCAGAAGCTGCACAAAGGTTCGTCAGATCCAAAGCGATGTCTGATGCAATATCACGGGATCGTACAGAGCGTCCGAGTTCTTTTCCACAGCCCAGAATGGGGTGAAGTTCATGCCCTACGAGCCCGATTAATAAAAGAGGGAGGAAGGTCGACTGATTGACGCACAAAATATCCAGTCAGGAGAGTGAGAGGCAAGAAGATGATGGAGACGAGAGTCAGGCGGGACATGACAATGTTCATCTCGTAGGATGCCATCTGTCATAAGAGTCAACGCTTAGTGCGGCAAATACATTGGGTGGCTCACGTTGAACGCGTAGTTTATAAGGTTCTCAGAGATACCAGCGAACATGTCCAAACTGGTGAGCGCAAAGTCCATATGGTCGTATACATCCGCCTGTAGAAGCCATGATTAGCCAACCGCAATACTGATCATTGATGTAACCGCTCACCAAGTAGACCTTTGCCTTGTAGCTAAAGTACCCTTGAGAGTGAGTAGGAAGATGGCCTTGAGACGCTTTCATCCTCATAAAATGCCTCAAATGGTCATCGTCACTCTTCACATTTGCAGAAGACCCATGCTGTGCATCATCCAGGTGAGGAGGTTCGAGGCCGACAGCAGCTTCAACTCGACCTGACGAAGGGTGGTGCCTCCCTTCGTGCCTTTTGGCCTTCTTCCCACGTTTTCGCTTTTCTTCGAATTCTTGCTGCTGCTGTTTCGCTAGTTCTAGATTGTCTGAGAGCGCGATACACCGGTCCAAGTCATACTTCCGGAGACCGAATATCATGGTTTTGATGGGTTCTAGCGTTCGCCTGTGCATGATGAGATCGCCAGAGAGAATATGCACTTGAAGGCGCAAGTGAGCCGACCTGTTGCTCAAGTACACGCAAACCACCTACGGGAACGGACGGTTTCCATGCTCGGGTTCATGAGGATCTTGTGCTCCAGGTCGTGAATTTTTGCTTGGTATTCGTCCATCACCTCGAGAACACGGTCCACAGCTACAATAGGCCTTAGAAAGGGAGACATACAGTAACGGGCAAAGGGGCTCACAGAGATCTATCAGACTTTGTACTAACAGCGAGGCATCATTGGATGTACGCAGTACTGACTCTTCCTGATGCAAGCGCTCTGTTATCGGTGCAGAGTAATCGAGATTAGGAGACGGATGAATGGATATTACAGTTCCTGAACACATCGGTCAGTAGATGAAACGATTGCTTTTGCTGTGACTCACCATTTCTCAGTAGGAATATAAACATTGGCTGGTGTCGGATGTTTACCCTGTGGTCTCTCTTCAACTCCCGAATGCGGATGATGACTTCCTGTCGAGCCTGAAAGCTATCAGTCCAAAGTCAAGCCGCAAGATCCCCCATAATACAATACACATACTTCGCTGTGGTAACCACTTAAAGCAGTCATTCTTTTGCTAAGAGCATGCTTTGCACTTGATAGAAGCTGTCTCCCCCGAGATTTTGACTTGTTGTCAGGCCCTCCAACTGGGCGAGACGCCTCGACCTCCTCCTCTTCCTTGTCTGACGCAACCTCTGGAGGCGTTAGACCTTTGGCCAAGACTTGAATATTGGTGAGAGATGGTACTGAGATGCTGCCACTGCTACTTTGCAGAGTGTCGTCTTTGGCCGCATCTAAAGCACTAGTCAAGCTCTGCACATACGCCGGGCTTTCGTCTTGAGCCGCTGGGTTTGGTAAGTCGCGGTTATCCAGATTGGGAAGATGCGAGCTAGCCATTGGGGGAACCTGATCCAATGGATTTGGACTGTGGTCGCCATTTTCATCGTCTTCGTCCTCATAATCCGGCGCGAGAGTATGGTTGAGAATCCTGACGAAAAGATGCTCAGGATAATAGTCTGCTTTTGAGTGATTGTGACCACTCTCGTGAAGAATGTCTTCGAGAGCAAGTGAATGCAGATCTGTTACTTGTTTCAGCAATGCCCAACCATCCCCCACTCCTAAGCTCACCGTATTGAAGCGCCACTGCCCTTAGGACATTCCAGTCTATGCCACCGATATTGATCCACCGAACTGCGAGTGGTGGGGAACCCTGCTCAATCCCATGGCTACCTTCAGCACTCTGCGTTCTGGAAGCGGCCAGCTCTTTCATGGTATGAATAAACTGGTCATTCCCCATACGCAAAAATGTCGCTTCTTCGCTGTCATAGTCGATAATGTCGATGACACAGCTCTGCTTGAAGTGACTGTACTCTTGGTTAGAGGCACCACTTCGAGGGTTGACTCCTGGTTCTGCACCAATATACGGGTCGTGTTCGTTCTTAGCTTGGCGCCGATTCCGAGAGCTGGCCGAGTTCATCAAATGTCTGTGCAGATTGCTGGTGCGCTGGGGCAGCCGGCTTCCATTCTGAAGGTCTAGAAACCTAGGAGAAGCAGAGGAATGGGTCTGAAAAGCTGTCGTGGATCCGCCCAAATGGCGGCTTTGGGGACGATACAGAGGGTGCATGGTAGATTGAAACGGAAAACATACAGAAGAAGCTGTCACCTATGTTGCACACGATGACGTTGTAACTTGTAAACAACCCTCCGAAGCTCTTTACTGCCACCGTGTGATCCGTTATTGTTTGTCGAGTGCACCTGTGGCAAGCAAAGACACAAGGCAGGCGAAATTCAAGGATCGTTGACCTATCCTGGAACATAATGGAAACGGACTCGTATTGAGCTGGGCTAGCCTTATGTATAGCCATATGGCCATCCTGACACTTCGGAGATCTGGGAGATATTGTGCCGGATCATTCAAGTTGGACGCGTCGTGTCGGCCCCTAATTGCTGCGCCAATGCCGCACCAACGACATCCGCTCGGCATGTCGATTTACACTTCGAAAAAGCCGAAGCGCTACGCACTCAATACCTTTACTTGCCGATATTTTCTATTATATAAAACATAGCTCAAAGGCCACAGACTTCATCACACAATGCATCCTCACTACTGGAATCGACCGCGCTTCTTCTGGGGTCCCTCTCGAATTATTTGGTTCGCCATCGGCGCTACAGCAGCTACATGGTACCATCACAGCAAGGACCCTGAGAGAAAGCGAATCTGTGCAGAACGTTACAGGCAGTGGGCCTCTGCAGCTTTGCCGCCTCCGCCGCCACCACCACCTCAGCATAGGGAGATAGACGAGAGATGGCAACGCCCCAGCACCATGCCAAATCGAGCTGAAGATCAACCCTACGCACAGCCGGCTCTTCCTGCTCAAGCCTGGGAGCATACCAGACCTCAAGAGCCAACACCCCCAGCTACCGAGCTGCGTCTCGAGACCAGCCCACCCTCTCTGCCTACCCCTCCTCAAGCGAGAGAACCTGTCCAGTCTACATGGGAGTGGGATTCTCGAGCCGCGGATAATGTGGTAGCTGAGATATCTAGGAGAGCCAGTGAAACGGTGAGATTACCCACCATTGGCCTTGAGATTCAAATGACTAACCATTCTTCAAGTTGACTGAACTCTCGAGCGCGCTGCAATCTATCAACGCGGTAAGCACCCATTAACCATCGTCAAAGCAACGTTATCCTAAACGATAGTCTAGAAGATGGCTGAGCGAGAAGCTGAAAGGAAGGAACTGGAGAAGAAGCGAGAAGAAGAGCGAGCTAACCCTTCTCGATGGGTCTAAAGATCTCGTCGACTTGAACATTTTGCATGTACAATATACTACTACCTACTATCTGTATAATTACCTCTCGTCTCATCGAAGCTGCTCTCGATCAATATGAGTCTGGCCATCCTTTCCGGGAGCAAGCTTGATCTGTCCTTATGGTACATTTGCTCTTCTAAAAACCACTGGCGATCTGAATGCAGCAGCTAGGCTTGAGAAGTGTGGCGCTTTGCCAAGTAGGTACCAGTTGGCAATTACTTGAATTCTAGATGAGATGGTAAAGCTGGTAGAATTGCGCCTTTCGATACCCTCTCAAGAGCTCAATATCAAGATCCTCCCATAAAGTCGGTTGCACATAATTTTATCTGAACCATAAACCGGCAATTGCAGACTTGATGGGATTTTAGAGCACGAAGTGCTTCAGCAGGTTGCAGTCCGCGATTGTCGTTTTTCCATATTCGTGGCACTCAGAGTAGCGTCGCACACACTATCCGAAAGGTTTAAGGTGCGCTGTAAACCTTCGCGCAATGAGAGGAAGCGATGGGCGAGGTGGCACTCTTGCACTACTGTCAGGCATCCTTTTGGGAACTACGAGTAGCTCAAGCCAAGGCCCTTGGTGATCTAACTGATGACGGCGCCTCAACTTTAACGCCACAGCGATGTCGGAGAGTGAGCTTCATATGCTTCGGGTCGGGCCGTACCATAGCTGTGACGTTCACGGTTATGAATGAAAAACACCAACGCAGCTTGCTCGGAACATGCCAGAGGGCCGAGGGCCCATCGAGAAGTACATGAGTGATGGGCAGCATGAGGTGCGTCGCTGTGTCTCTAACGCAACAAGTCTGTGGTAGCACTCGCGCATGGAATCTGAGTTGTTTTCGCCAGCGCATGGTGGCTGAAGAACTGAACTCATCAAAGGGAAAGTCGAGAAGCACCTTCAAGGTTTCTGTCAATAAGCATCGCGCATGTCAACTCAAAGAGCGACAATATGCAGCCTGAGCTGTGCTTTAACTTGATCTCCCTCTCGCATCCTTTTTCATTATTATAAAAAACCGTGCCAATGGTCACAAAGTAACAGGTTGAAAGGCCTCGTCCGGGCATCATAAAGACCATTGAAGACCAATGGTATTGCCTCTTTCAAGCCAAGGATTTGAGAGAACCTTTCGGCAAAGTCCGTGAGAAGGATCCGGTACAACGCGGCCGCTTAGCCTTTTGACTTGCAGCTTGCATGAGCTAGGGTAAAGGCTGGGTTTAAGTTGAAGGTCCTTTCGCTCGTCAACGGCGGCCTTGTTGGCAGGGTGGGAGCTAGTGGCCAAGGCGTGGCGCTTAAGCGCCGGGTGGTAACACATCAAATCCCAAAAAGTCCTCTCGGCCTCTCAACCCGGCTATCATCCGTCCCATCATCTTTCCTTTTCCTTTCCACAAAGTCCTGCCTGCAACGCCACGCAAATCAAAGGAAGCTGACATGCGCCTTGGCAAGGGCTTGATATTACTGGAGGAGAAATTACAAGCACATATGGATATAGCGATAAGTAGATAATTTTGGTATGCATGGTGAAAATAAAGTGCGAGGAGAAGGCCAGATGATAACACCGCGGAAGCAAGATGTCATAGACAGAAACGGCTGAGCTACAGCGAAAATGAGAACGTGAAGCAATGTCCCATAGGTGAGAGAAACCTTAACGCGACTTATATGAACAACAATGAAAGGCATCAGAGGCTGAGCGAAATGAGGCGTTGAGAGAATGTGGTCGTGATAAGCGAAGCGATGGAGGCAAGAGAAGAGTCCTGGTAGCCGATACGCCCGAAAATTTGCAGAAGAAGACATGCGCATGGAGTCCAGATATGACGCCGAATCGAATCAGATAGAAGCAGAAGATCAGTGTGAGGGCATTGGCATGTCCGTGATGTGATGGCAAGTCCACGATGTATGAGGAAGGGAAAGAAAGAGAACAACGTGAAAGATCGTGAACGTAAATGCAGAAAGTTGTGTGAAAAGAGTGAAAAAGATCAAAGCCCACTTCGCAAAAGCGAGGGGATATCTAGGCTTTGATGGTATTGGCAGGGGGTACGTAGTCTTTGTGCACCCGCATATGCTGACCGAGGTTATCGTGCCGGCTGAATTCCTTCCCGCAACCCGGGTATGGGCAGGTGTGCGCTGGACGATAAACTCAGTACAAGAGGTCGATCGCAGTGAAGACAGAACTCACGTTTTTCGTTGGTATGAATACTCCTGACGTGCCTCTTCAAGTGCTCGCCTCGTGCAAAACATTTACCACAACCCTCTACATCGCAAAGGTACATGCGAGTACCCTTTGCCCCACCACCACCAGCTCCACTGTTGCGAGCTTTGCGGCCTGATCCTGAAGCAGTAGCGTCTAAAAGGCAGATAGTTAGCTATGAGAGCGAGAGATAAAGAATCAAGAGCTTACTTTGCGAAGCTGCTGTTTTCTTGAGGTCCTCTAAGCTGCTAACCGTTGGAACACGACGGCCGCGACTCTTCTTGGTGAGATTGGGCACAGGAACAGGAACGGGAAGGCTGGCGGTTGGGCGAGGTTTCTTGCCCTTGCCCGAGATAGACTCGCTTTCTCCGTCGTCAACAGACGACGATCGAGAGCCGTCTGAACCGCTGCCATTGGCAGAAGCGAGCGAGCGAGAGGCACTGCTGCTGGTGATGGAGGCTCCTTCGTTGGTCTGAGCAGTAACGGCGGCTGCGTAGAGCGAGTAAGGGTTGTACCTTCCGTTGTTCGCACCCCTCGATCGAAGACTGCGACCCCCAGATGCCCTTGGTCGACCGGCCGGCGCTGAAGCAGACGGAGCTGAGGACGAGTTGCCACGCTTGGAGTTCGACCTGGAGACAGCCGCACCCTTGCTCCTGGACCTAGATCGAAGAACAAACTCGCCGTCCTTGTCGTCGTCGTAGTCTTCGTCGTCACTGCTCGAGATAGTGAACTCGTTGTCTTCACCAGCCTCGGCGTCCTCCGCATCCTCGTCCAAGTCATCCTCGCCGTCAGCGTCCTCCTCCCCAAGGTCATCGCTATAGCCCGCGGACCGCTCGAACTGAACTGTAGCAGGAGTGAGAGTCTGGGTGCTTGCCTTGTTCCTAGTCGTGCGAGGCGTAATGGTTCTCGTGGAAGCCCTCTGCCTCATCGTCGGCTTCACCGCGCTACCCTTCTTGACAACCTCACCCAAACCTCCAACCACATCGGACTTGGCACGATGCCGGGTGGAACTCAAGCCCTTCCTCGCCTCCTTCTTCTCTCTCCCTTCTGCTCCAACATTCTTGTTCGCGACCTCAGCGTCGGAAAGCAGCCCAGAAGCACCCTCTCCATCAGAATCGGAAGAGTCAGCACTATCGTATTCAACCCCCGCCTTCTGCCAATCTTGAACCGCGATCGAGCCACCTCCAAGTAGGGTCGGGCTGAGGGGCCTGTCGAGACCAGACTCAAAGCCGTAAGCCTTGTCCTTTGTCTCGCCAGCCTTGCTTGGGGAACCTTCATCAAGCATCATGCGAGGCGAAATACCGAGGTTGGCGTTGACGTTGTTCGTTCCAGCTCCACCGGTAAGCTCGTTCATATCGACGGTGACAGGCATCGGCGCAATGTAGACACCCGTTCCAGGAGGGTTGGTGGAAGCTGGGTCGGACACGTGGTGATCTTGGAGGACAGAGTTGACCATGGTCATCTCCATGTTGCTGAAGATGTCCATGTCCATGCCGATGTGAGTAGGATTCCCGTCGACGTCCATCAAGTCCATTCCCCCTCCCATACTCATGTCGAAGGAAGGTTGCTGCTGAAGCTGCTGCGAAACCTTCTCATCAATCTCCAACTGCATCATAGAAGGGATACCAACACCCTCGGAGAAAATACCACCCCCATCCTCGTCGTAGACCGATCCAGGCATACAGTTCATTGAACCAGAATTCATCATCTCGCTCAGCAAACGATTGTCATGCTGAGCATCCAACGCAGAGTGGCGATGAATGTGGCGAGACTGTTGAGGTGAGAGGATTTGGTTGGAGGCGACTGCAGCGGGCGAGCGAGAAGCATTCGAAGAAGATGAGGAAGAGGTTGATAAGGAGGGAGCCGGAGGAACAGATCGCGAAGACGAGAGCGATGATGGCGAAGGGGGTAAACCCGGAGCATACCCGCCATTGTTCGGATTGTTAAAGACTTGCTGCTGGTGTTGATGCATTTGGACGACGGGAGCGCTTGGACGCCTGCCCATCTCGCCCATGAAGATTGGAGAATGTTGGAAATTGTGAAAGCCATCGCCTTGAAGTTGCATCTCGAGGAGTGGTGCAGAATGGCGACGTTGGCTAGTCAAGCTGGGATTGAACGAACCAGTAGGTTGGCCCCGTCCACCCGGCTGTTTCATCTCGCGCCGCTTCCTCTCCCTGTACATCTTCTCATACATCGCCGCGTACTCCCCATCTTCAGGAATGCTCCCAGCGTTCACCGAACCCACTCGAGGCACACCAGCCTCTTGGAATTCTTGATGAAGGGGCGATCTTCGAGCTTGCTGCATCTGATGCTGAAGGTGGAGCGATGAAGGCCTACCATTCGCACTTCTCTGTTGATAGCCTTGGGCATATGGATGCGGATGTTGTCGTGTCGCCATAGGCCCTGTATTAGCCGACATCGATGGTTGGGCAAGCCCCAAACTAGCACGACGTTGGCTCAGCAACACCTGGGAATTGTTCGCGCCGCGGCCACCGTTGGAAGGTACTCCAGGATACGAGGAAGGTCCAGGGATCACTGGCGAAATCGTAAGAGACGTTGACGACAAGGGCGTGGTCGGGGGTCCATTGATCGCCAACCCCAAACCATCCGCACCATTCAGGACGATGCCATAATCTCCGCCGAAACCAGGGCCAAACTCATGACCTGGTGTCAATGGTGGCAGGGACATCTGACCAGGGGAGAGCGACGACAGTGAGGACGCTGGTGAAGCCGTCTGTGGGGGGTTGAAATTCAGATTGAGGGCATGTCCACGATGGGAAGCCGGCATCGCGTGTGGGTATGATCGAGGATATGGCTGTTGGATGGGCTGTCGGTACATTTCAGGTGGCGAAACGGAAGATGTTGAGCCAGATGATGGATAACGCATATGCTGTGAATGCGCAGCGTTTTGGGCACTCCACTCGTCGAGATCGACGTCGAAGAGCACCGGATGCCCACCGCCGTTGCTCCCTGTGCTCCCACCGCTTGGGTGACGTTGGTGGTGGTAATGAGATGGCATTCCCTGGGCGTATGACCCTGTTGGCTGAGGTTGACCACCCGATACTACTGAGGGATCAGAATACCGGTTCGGCACGGGCGAATGGATCAGAGCACCTGAGCTCGCTGATGAGGCGGACATTGGCATGGAGGAAGGGTGAGATTGGGGGATGTATAGCGGGCCGAGCATGCTGGGTTTGGCTGGGCCGTTCGAGAGGTCGAGGTTCAACAGGCCCGTGGGTGTGAATGGGCCAGTATGACTGGCGACTGTGAAGGACACGGGCTGGGCAGAGTTGGCACCTGTCGACCCTCCAGTTGACCTGTCGCCAGCGGGGGAAGAAGGACCGTCACCGACGCGTTGGGCCTAGAGTGTCGTCGATCCAGCGGGAGGAAGATAAGATGGCAAAGTGTGAAGATAGCATGGCCAGGTCAAAGACAGTTGAAAGTTGAAGTTCGGCGGAGGTAAGAAGGCAGTGATGATCGGTGAAAGGTAATAGAGGGAAAGAGTTAACCTCACTCGTCAGTAAATTGATAGGTAAACGAAATTCCTGAGCAACTCACGGACTGCTGATAAACGTTACTCGAGCTGTCGCTGGCAAGGTTTGGCTGGGAACTCTTTGGAGACCAGCTAATGTAGTGGTTGCAGTCGTTTTGGGCACTGGTACTGTGGTGGGTGTGTCAGAACAAGTGATGCCAAAGCTGCCGGCCTTTAAGTAACTCGGAATGATGGAAACAGGCGAATGCAACAAAGGCAGAACGTCACAGCGCCCACGATGAACGAGAATGACTGTGTGGACTAGAGACACTCACTCTGCGTGCATTGCTCCGTTGAACTCGACGTCTGCACCCGATGGGTAGTCAGCCGGATTGCCGGATGAGTGGTTCATAGGTGCAAAGACCGGATAGTCGGGGTTAACAGCGTGGCCGCTGAGCAGGTCGGTAGGGCTGCTAAAGACTACTGCTGGATTGGTATCTGCGGCTGCTGTGGTTGCCGTCTGGTGTTGCTCTGACGAAGCCAGGTCGTAGATGGGGGTATTGTAGTCGGATGAGTTGCCCATCGTTGCCTTTGAGTAGGATGTGGCCGAAGTAGAAGTAGATGCAGAAGAGAACGGCGACGGCGACGGTGCAGAGAAGCCAGAGCCAGCATCTGAATATGCAGGGCTGATGGGCGAGTCGCTGGCCGTCTGCGTCGACATCTTTGAGGCAGACGTTGTGGGATGAAAGATGCGATTGAAAGCAGCCTTTGCAACAGAGGCAATGGGGGCAGAAGGCATTGTGAAATATTATTTTTAAAAAGGGAAATGACGGGCACCGTTGGGCCTTTTTTAGAATGGAGAGTATGTATTGGAAACAAGTGATGGGCGGTTAAACCAGGCCCCAGATGATGTGGACAACCAGAGAACGGGATTTCCAATTATCTCCAGAGGCTTCAGAGCAGACCCAGCCGACCCACAGCGACCTCCCAGGTGGAAGGGAGTCCCCAGTGATTTCAAGGCAATATCAGAACCTGGTGGTAAGAGACAGAGAAGTACTAGAATTCGAACAAACGCCCTCTGACTGAGATGCCTGTTCTTCCGCCTCAATTCGGTACATATTCCCACAATAGGCTAGATCTAGATCTGCCGATTCTCAAGAATTACGCCTTCTTTCTTTCCATCAGTTCCAAGTCAATGGCATTTATCTTGTCCTATCGTCCAGGTCGATATATTTTATCCTCTCCTTTGGGCCTATGCCGAAATCGGCACACCAAAACATCTTCGGTACCAGCTAGTTGTACCTCGACCGTAGAGGTTGTCAAACAATTACATTGATATGACCCTTCTGCCGTTCTGCGGAGGTTGTGCGCCATAGAAGATGTTCGTCATTCAATTATGGCAAGGCATCCTGGCCTATCAAATCCTTTCCGATACCGTGTTCTGCTCAATAGACTTCTGTACAGATGCATAAATAGATGCTTTGTACACTACAGTGGCACATGCACTACTTATATAGCCTCGACACTCGTCCCCAGTGCTCTCATGAAAACGTTAAACTGCTTCTACTCGGCAATGAAACGGTTGGTGTACTGCACCTAAATTAGAGCTTCCAAGCAAAGAAAGCAACGGTCACCTCCTTCGCAACCCCCAAAGGGCCGTTTCTTCTCACTCACTGAACTCGGAAACCGTCTGGATCTTGCTAATCACCGAGGATCCCTCTTATCAAAACAATGGGCCAGTCAAGGGCAGGGCAACCGTACTCACTTCGGCTTAATATCTCCCGCGATGCTTGCTCTTCTTCTCTGGCGGCTCGAGCTGTAAGGTTCATGATCATGAAACGATGCCGAAGCTGGAGAGTCCCACACTCCAACACTCAACCGTGCAGATCCTTTGTTCCCCCGAGCTGACTCGGCATGACCATGAGTTACTCAAAGTTGAACGCCATGATGTCGTGAAGTCCGTTCGGGTTAGCTTAGAGAATGGAGGTCGGCAGTTTAACGTTTGCTTCGAACGGCGTGTCAATACCGCCATGATCATCCTATCATTCCTGTTTAAGAGTCGTGTGAGATAAGATAACGCCCTCTGGAGTCGAAGGGTACTAAATTACCTGGAGATGACTCTCCGCAGCATCGAAGCTCGATACGCAGAAGAAACTGCACTGCCTACAGACGGCAAGAAGTGCTGTACAAGATCTTATGCATCTGAAAGGGCTGTCACGGGCTTTGAACCCGTACTCAAGACCTTCTAAGATGCATTTGGAGTATTTCAGAGGCTCCAAGTACTACATTCTCGGAGTCGGAAATGGGCGGCCAATCCAAGATAGGCGCCCATCACCACAGCAGGAGCCCATGTATTGATGGTACAAAGATCTTTGTATGCGCCAAGGCAACAATAGACTTTTGTGGACTAATCGAGACCTTTAGGGTACACCCTTTGCACACGTTGTCGCTATACAGTGATAGAAAACGAGGCTAAGCGCTTGCTTCTTTCGGCGCTAATCAAAAAACGCGGCCACCGAAGAGTCACCTGCATGTTCTTCCGAGTCGTGGTGGATCCTAACCTTATAGCCCACGCACAGTCGAAGCGCCTAAAACACCCACACCTGCTATAGTGCAAACGAACTCTTTGAGCCCTCAGGAGTATTTGAAGTCAGTTCAAGCCTAGACAACCTTCTTGCTTGAGTAGTGTGTCACTGCAGCGGACCCCGAAATTTCTCCGGCGGTAGGTAGGGTACTGTGTGAAAGCATCGCTATCCTTACGATTCCTTGTGGCCGATACAAAGGAAGGGCATAAAAGGTAGTGAATATTGCATTCAAAATCAAGACAACTGCGCATCCTCCAGCTGACCTCGAAAGGCAAGAGCCGCTGGTGAGTGCAACACCTTACCGTGTTCCACGGAATTATGTTGATATATGGTACTAGGCAAACGAATTCTCATCAGACGAGCATAAACATGTTGGGGTACAGCACCGAACACTGCGATACATAACAAGACATATTCATACACCGTATTTTTCGCCCTCACTTTGCCAAGAATTAAAGACGAGAAATAACCGGCTCTGACACGATAAATCAAAGTCTATGTGATGCGCTACGAAAAAAGGGCACTTCACTTGTTTTGGTGGCGTTAGGCCATACGTACTTTGAAAGCCGGACCTCGCCTCGCTTTCGGCAGCGAAAATGTCAATAGCTCTACGATCATCACCCTCGAAGCTTGAAATTTCAGCCCGTACTGTGCGCCCCATCGGTCTCTTCCACAACCGCTAAGGAAATTTTTTTGTCTGCAATTTGGGCAACGACGATCATACAGAGCGGGTTCCCATGTCTGTCCACAATTCCATGAGTGCATGGTCAAGTCCGCGAGTTTCTTGGAGGATCCACGGTCAAGCGGTGGCACTGCAAACCTTGCATTTTGCAGATTTCCGTACCTTATGCCACGGTGCCTGGAAGCATGGGGCATATTCGAGCGAGAAGTCGCAGCTTCGTTCGATACGCGAACAGCACCCCGAAAACCAACATGCTAGTACCACATTGGTGTAGGCCTGTGCAGGCTGACAAGAAATCCAGATGCGCCTCAAAGAAGCTTCCAAAACGAAAGCACTAGTCGATCTTCGGAACAAACAACTGCTATTCTTAGATCAATTGAGCGCCTACCGCTGAACCTGGCTCAACAAGAGAGTAGCCTCTTTAAATCGGCCTTTGCTATCGCTCTCTGCGCTTCCCAGCGAGGTCTCATCTCTTCGCCTCTCGAGCGAATTACCTTGGCGAGCTTCAAGCGATCGACGCAACTGCATTTTCGGCCTCAGAGATCATGCAGAGCCGGATGGGTTTTGCCCCGCATTTCAATTGCTTTAGCCGGGCGTCGGTCGCGTTTAATGTACCTTCATTTAGTCTGGTTCCGTCAGGCTCTGAATTGCGCTGTATGTCCTTATGAACGCGTATCAGATTGACCCGCCCTTGGCAATTAAGGCGGAAAGACCAGCCGAGGACGGTGATATGACGCACCCGACCATATGCGAATCCGCTCATTGATTGTCGATCGGGATGAGGGAATCAGCGAAAATGAGCGAAATCTGACTCTTGAGGTCGATCGGACTCGAATTGCTTGCTCTCGTGCGCCTTTTCACAATATACGGGCGATCCAAAGACTGTTGCCACATGGTGCTCCACGAATACAGACGTTTAGTATGCACCCCCAATTCAACTTGAGCCGGCCAACGCTACCAAATGCTTGTTGAGTTCTTAAATTTCTCTTGGCCATAGATTCAGTGTATTTCGGTATTTCCTAGAACTTCTCCGCTTGAAAGAAAAATGCCATGACGTTTGGAAAAGGGTTTAAAATCGTGTCTCTGAAAAAGGTAATGGGACGACCGGATCAGGAAGCAGAAGTCTACATGCAGTGAGTGGGTGGTTTGCACCCATCAGAACATAAGTGAAGATTCAATGGATAAAGCCCCAACCGTACCCAAACCTGGGCTTGCTTGGGCCCATGAATTCGCCATGTGATGATTACAAGAAGATCCATCGGAGCCGGGCTGTAGGGATGGTCAGAATCATGGGACCTTGGTGATCAGTAGATCTCTCGCACTTTCCAAGTATCAAGACCAAGGAACCTCAACTATCGCATCAGGTGGGAGCACTATAAAGCCGTACTGTTTCCTTTGAATTGGGAGCCACAAGAGGAGATCGGACGATGAGAGCGGCCGAGATCGAGGTCCTGACACTTTGTTTCGCAGTGTAGGAAAGACGCGTCCCTTGATAATCTGTGGGTCAGGTTCTAATCAGCGTAGAATGACGTGGGGACTGATTCGTAATGAAGGCCTGCTGAGCGCTATATAGAAAGAACCCGGAGATTTGGACAGGCCTGAGCACAGCACCAGCCTTGAGAAGTCTCAAATAGTCGCTGTCTAAATTGTTACTCAACTCTCGGCGTGCCTGCTGAGCTGAATGATGCAAACTTGCTCCGAATCCCCGTCTCATCAGGTTATTCCTTCGGAGGTTTGCAGAGCGATCGATATTAGTTGGAGTGGCCTTGATAGGCGGCTGGATGCCTCCATGCTGCAGAGCTGGCGGAGTTGGCCAAAAGTGTGGCGCTGACCTTTTAGAGGCCCACTGTGGCCTAGCGACACCGATAAGCATCTGAAACTTGACGCGAGATCTGTGCTAAGCCAAAAGGCTATACTTGACCAAAAGGCGAGCCGGTGGAGAAGGCTGTTTACACACAGCGCAGATTGAGTTACAGTACATTCAAGACTTCAATTCTGACACAGCGCGGCAATGTACAAGTTGGCTTCTATGAACCCTGGTTCTTGTCTGATGGTCATAACTCAAGGTGCACGATAGCAAGAATGGAGCTCACCGTCTTCCACCCCTCGTATGAGGCAAAGAAGTCTCGCGTTCTCACCAGGACCGAGGAACCCCTTCCCAAGAAAGGAAGACAATGGCCGGAGGATCATAGATAAGGGTTGCGCACCTTCCTGTCTCTTTTGAATAATGCTAGCAGCAAAGAGGCCGTAAATCTGGTCTGCACCTGAAGCTGTGCTGGTAGGCCACTGCTTTGTCTATGCCCTCATTTTCAGCACACACACTTCTTGGCCTTAGCCCAGCGTACACGGGAAACTCGGACTGCACACTTACACACCTCTTTCCTGACCATTCTTCACAATCGTCACGGAATCTAGCTTAATGGAGACCTGTCCAAAGCTTCTCTTAGGGTCTTCTCTTCTTCTGTGACATGCTCCGACTTGAAGTCAAGGGATCAGGCCCTACTAAGAAAGCTCTGCGGATTTCTTATGAATGGGACATCGAGCCTTCTGTCCCATAGATGCCGATGCCCCTCTTCTAGCAAAGGACCGGAAACGAATGTGGCTTTTGTAAATTCTGACCATAGAACGGAAGAAGAGAGCACACCTGATATAGAGAAAAAGGGAAGTTGAGTCAACGAACTACGGACCTCGGAAATAAGGCCTTCACTCATGATAATGATTGATTGCAAGCGGGGCTGGAGACTTATCGAACACTAGAGTAATTGGCTTCGAACATGTACGTGTGGTCTGTCCACGAGTCAAAGGGAACGGTTACCCTGGTTCAGGACGTACCTCGGTCATACCAGGACCCTCAAACAACCAATAGGCGGCATAAAGCATTCACGATGGACTCTGAGATGACAGGAGCCCGTTTCACAAACGCCAGCGATGCCTTGGATTTGGACGTTGACTCTCAAGGGAGATGGAGATGGTAAGATGGTTAGGAAAAGCGGAGGCTACCCCTTGGCCATCAAGATAAACTCTGCCCTAGATGACGGCGACAGCGAAGCCTGGTGACTGCTGGTCGCCCGAGCGAAGTCGCTTCTGTTGAAAGGCTGTTCCAAGAGGGCTTACTAAAGCCGTGTCCAATTGACAAGGTGACATACCACCGGTTGGCAAACTGTGTGCCTTTGAGGGTAGAGAAACATCAGTGGGAATATCAAACTTTGCTGGGGGAGCCACCTGCGTTCCAGAGCGTCTGAGGACAGGGACCACTCCCAAAGAACGCTCCCGTTTCGGTCGGATGTTGCCGACCAGCAGAAATTCCCACAGACGTCGGCCCGAAATGCCCAAACGACTTCCCTTTTAAGCTGACGGTTTTGATGGTGGTTACAGGCCCCGCAGGCGAAGCCGTTGCAAGGAGAATTTTGGCGAACTCTGTAGAAATAGTAGAGCAAAAGACTTGAATAAGAGAGCTCCGACATACGAGTCTATGCTGGATCCAACGTCCTATTCCGAAAGAAAGATGTCCCTTGCGTTTATCCAACTCCTCTGTAATCGCCCATTATACGGAAAGTATTATACCTAATGAACTGTTCATACTAAAAAAAAAAAAGTTATGTAGAGAAGGTCATATAAGAGCACTTGCAGAGAGATACACGAGGAAGGCCATGAACCAACTGATCTGAAATCTTGCGGCTGAGCCAGGTGCGGACGTGGCTGTTGGGTCATCGGGGCCTTCATCGGATGAACCATCCGTTCCTGAGGGTGTATTGTCAAAGATTGGGCCACCTCCTACCCCACCCCCACTATACAGTGACTTGTCGGGCTATATTAATGCAATAGAATCAACAATCGAAGCGATGCAGCGACGTCTGGTACATACCCCAATACTACGTTCGACATCAGTGAAGTTGCAATCATCGGACGTACAGGTGCATCGTCCTTCGATAGGATCCCAAAAGGACGTTGAACAGTTGGCTGGCACTGTTGCAGACACCAAACTCAGTATCTACGATACTGGCGAATGTAATTGATTTGCTTACATCGATACCTCGGTGTTTCGCCTGACGCTTGAGCAGGATTAGGGTTCTGTGGCGTTGGTAGCGTTGCAGGACATCCGTACTACACAGGTGTTCCTCTCGGTCAGCGGATGCAAACAGACTGTTCAAGAAGGAGAATACATACACAGGTAAAGAAAGGGAAGTCGCTGAATCCACAGCGTCCCAACAAACCATCCTGATTCTCTCTGATTCCATTGCAGATGGACTGAGAACTGGCAGGCCGAGGAGGGTCACGGCACTGGAAGGAGAGAATAGTTTCGACCTGAGAGGCGGGAACAGGATTTCTGACCCAGTCAAGGAGTTGCTCATTGGAGACGATCCATACTAGAAATCGAGATGAGCTCATGCAGGTAGACGCAAATTGAAGGCATACCATTATCATGATCCTGCGCCCAATCCAAGAATTCGTTTATCATATCGACTGTACTCTTGGTCACCTTGACACCGGGATATGTTAACTGAGAGATCAACTGAGGTTAGAAACTACAGGCTACGCGAGGCAAGTGGATTCGACTGACCGATGTATGAATAGGATGCGTATACAGCCCAATCGGTTGCCTGTTGTTTTCGTAGTGGTCCGTGAAGGTGCTTTGCATGAATCGCAGAGTGGCCGCATCATCTGGTCGATTATTACCGTTTGCCGTATCCCTTCAGGAATAAAGGACGATCAATTACACCATCTACGAAAGCTGAAAGGTCCGGAACTCACAGCCAAGGATCCATTAGGTGTCCTCCTCTCACCCCACGCTCATCGAAGAAAGTATACATCGGAATCTCCCAAAGTCCCGGAATCTGGGGTTGACCACCACATACCCCTGGTGTTGTGTGGCAGTTATTCGCCAGTCCATGATCGAGGGTGTAAGGCCAATAGGCATCCGTATTCGGAGCCGTCACGGGGACTACAGCTGAAGCACTAGAATCGTACGAGAACTGCGATTCTTTGAGTATCTGCAGCGTCTCAGAAGTGAAGTTGAGGTAAGGCGCGCGGAAGCCCTTGATAGCCTTCAGAGGTACACCTGCGAGTGCGTTGAGGGTGATGAGGTTTCCGTTGATTTCTTCAGCAGAGGGCGAGCCGACATGCGACATTCTGAAAGAAAATCAACGTGTTTATAAGATTCAGAAGCACAGTCACGTAAAGCACGCACGTATGGTCAGCGATTTCGTTGCCAGCGGCATACCAATCTATTTGACAGCACGTGCAATGAGACGCGACGAGACGCGACGCGATCATTAATTGGCGCGTTTAAGGAGGCGGTAAAGGAAGGGCATCAGTGAATACCAAATTCACAGTCAGAGAAGCAGTACACATACCGGTTATCAGGCTGTAGTTGGTATATTCCAGCGATGCAAAGTAGGTCATCTTTGGGCTACAGCCATTTGGATTCCTGCGGTGAGCGAGGAACTGATTGACGGAGTCGAGAGTGTAGGACTGGATCGCATCGTCGGCGGTAAAGACGACGAACTGAGGGACCTGATTCTGTCAATAGAGATAAGGCTCAGCCGAGGTGCCTTGATATTGTTAGAAGAATGATGTGCAAAGTGAATGCAGTTCCAAAGAGGGAAAGCTGGGGAGCAGATAAGAAAAGGAAGACAAGAAGCGCAGGGGACAAAGCCTCCGAATGTGAAACAGCTGATCCAATCTCAGAATACCGACGTACGGGTTCGAGACCTCCAGGCGGACTAGTGGTTGCACACTGGCAGTCGGGCAGCCTACACGTCGCTGGGTCGCAGGAGTAGTCAGGACTTTGACAGAAGGCGAGGGGTAAGAGAGCAAGCAAGAGATAGAAGAGCTTCATGCTCCACGCGCTGGCGGTTGAGGAGAGGGTCGAGAGCTAGTGAAGGAAAGGGTGATACCGCAGGGAGGGTATCAAGGGTTGGTGTTGGTCCAAGCACGAAAAGAGTGTGTGTTAAAGGAGTGAATGCAGGTCGGAGTATCAAGAGGCTTTATAGTTGGAGCATGCAGAAGAGGAGATAGAAGCCTGGAGAGCGGTCACACCAGCCCGGAAGAAGACGGTGAAGGAAGAGAAGGAAAGGAGGGAGTACACAAAGAGGCAAGGCCGAGACAAGTGAGGTGGCTGGCCGTCCAGCTAGAGGCTTGCTGGCTGGCGGGCCAACGGGTGATGCGATTTCTACCATGCATGTGTCAAGAAGGTTCGCTTCCTATTGCATGCCGTACACAGAACATTTGCGTAAAAGTTTGATCCATTCCGTCAAAAAGAAGCGCCAACGGCAGAAGCCAACGTAAAACCCAAGCCGAGACCAGCTGAACTGTGTGGGCTGGCTCGCGGCAGAAGCTAGCGCGTCTAGACACCACGCTGGCTGAAAGGTTGATGCGCATTGCAGCTCGCCAGCTGTCTTACTGGCGCATCTCTGCCTGCAGGTATGGCTTCTTGCGATCGAGTAGGGGCATGCAGGTTTCAGGAACAGCGGAGGCACTGGCAGTCGCACGAGCCATGAATATTTGAATTAGCGCCCACAACGCTCTTGGCATCGTGGTTTCAATGAGCGATCAGCGCGAGGCTGGAGGACTTTACGCTCAATTGAGTGGTGCTTGCCAATGGCCGAGCGTTGGCGAACTTGGCGGTGGCAAGTGCGAGGTGATTCACCTGTCAAATCAATCCCTTGCAGAGCGGAAGCGTGAATCAAACTTGCAATTCATGGATAAAAGGTAATTTACTAATACTGTAATCAAGTACCCTCGATCACGTCGCAGCATCCTCATCTTCCTCGTCCTCCTCGTTTGGTAGCTCTCTCTTTTCATTCGGTTCCTCCCCCGTCGGTGTCTCTAGTAGGGATAACGAAGCCTGGTCCCTGGCATGCGTGAACTCCGCTATTCGCCCATTGACATTAAGCACATCAATCAACAGCTTCTTCGCTTTGACGAGCGAAACCAACTCTTTGAACAAGTCCATGCCGTCAGTGGCCTCGTTCCGACCAAGAACGCTGAGCAAACGAAGTGCAGGAAACATGGCCCAACCACTTGGACAGCACGGTTGGAAGCGGTATGTCCGCCTTGATGAACTCTTCTTGCACCAATATTGTTATACCCGACACGAGGTCCACCGCGTCTGGTTGGTTGCTGGAGCTCACCGCCTCGCCGTTGAGGTGTTCGAACAGCTGCCAAGCTGGGTTTTCTCCCATCCTCACCTCCAGCGTTAGCGTCACCGGCCGACTGTGCTCTCCGAGAAGAGATGGGATCGAAGGGTGACAAGGTTTGAACCAATGCACCAGCCCCTCGTTGCGCAGCTTGTAAATGATCGTAAGCGATTCCAATCGCTCCAACCCATGCTGGTGCGCTGATAGCAGTTTAAAGATCCATGGCGCCGGAGCACGCAAGGACATCAGCCTCGGGAAGTCTGGGAATGGGGAGAGGTTGTAGCAATCCACGCTCTCGACGTCGTGGTTGATGTCGAGAGTTTCGAGCTGAGGGAAGCAGCCGAGAAATGGGAGGAGATCGACCGGATTAATGTGCCGTGAGTTTCGAATTTTGAGGGTGGTGAGATGGGGCCCTGATGCACCACCGAGGAGCTCAAAGAGGGCTGGCCAGCACTTGAAGTTGACGGAAAGATGTTCGAGATTGAGCGCTTCGAGTGGGCTGTATTGCATGATCGAGATCGTCCATTGGAGGAGAGGCGGCATGAGGAACATCATTGATTGGATGTTGAGCGTCGAAAGCTTCGTATTCTTCCTTGCAGCAGGCGTCACATCCGCCAAGACCATCGGAGCATTATGCCTCGCCCTCTTAAACTCCCAATCATCCCCTTTCCTGACCTGAGGTGGTGGCCTGCCATCATCGCCTCCCTTTCCACCCCTCAAGTTGCTACTTGATGCCGGCCTTGAATTAGAGAAGAGCGACTTTACACTGTCCATAGCATCGCCACTTCTAGAGCCCGTAAAGAAGCTTTTAACTGCTTCGATTGGGTTGGCGAGTTTGTGATTGGACTGGCTTGCCCTGTTGCGGCGGAAAGCATAAACGTGTCCTAGGTACCGGCCCCCCTTGACCAGCAATTTACGGCATCCCTTCTCGATGACGGTATTCATCAAGCCTCCCATTGCCGAGGACCAATCCTGCAATAACCCAGGTTCCAGCTTCTTCTCCCTGTCGTCCCCTTCTCTGTTACAGCAGCAGCAATGACTGTCGCTGAACACAAAGACGACCCTCTCGACCGATTTAAGGCTCTGTATGCATGCTGTCGCTCGATTGATGCACCGAATTAGTGTCCGAAGATGGTTGCAAGCTGGAAATTTGATGGAGAGACGGTCCAAAGAGGAAATGTTGAGTGAGAGTCTGATGACTGTGAGCCCATCGACGACCCTGGCCTTGTCGGTCATGTAAATCTTGACCTGCTTTGCTGGCTTTCGAATTCCCAGCCGCGTAAAGCAGATGGAAAGTGCGAGGTTGTGGAGGCGCCGAGACACCAGGGATAGGGTTATCAGATCCTCATTAGACACCGAGATATGGTCGAGGATGAGGATGAGTAGTTCGTCAGGGAGGGTCGAGCATATGTGCCCTGAGTAGCGACATGGCAGGCGAAAGGATGGGTTAAAACTGGGTTTTAAAGTTTGTGAACAACTATACGAGTTGCTCTTTTAAAGAGGGACACGAGGCAGGGCCATTCAAGCAGGTTAGTGATGCGAAAGCCGTAAGCCCTGTCTGTTTCAGCCTCTGCGGCTTGCCCTTCCCAACATCGGAGGCCGAGAAAACAAGGCACAGGGGTCTAGAGAGAGTCCGGATCAAGGTGCCACGTTCAGGGTCGAAAAACCAAGCAACCGAATTCATATCAGCCAGAAGCCTGGCAGAGACATATGCTTGCCAGTGTCAGCCAGAAGTTCGTCCAAGGGTCGAGTAACATTGTGGTAGGGAACAAGCATGATGAGATCAACGGAACATTGGCACACGCGATATTCATGGACAATCCCATGGGCAGGGTGGCACTTGGAATGGTAAGTGGTGCATGTATTGACCTAGTGGAGAGGCAGAAGCGAATTGTTACAGGATGAAACTCGAGGAATGAATGTTCAATGATCATAGTGGTAACAGTAAAGTAAAGGGGTTTTAAGCGTACAGTGGTGTATTACTCGGACAATAATAGGGAGAGCGCTAAAGTATCCAATAAACGGATAACATGGTACAGGGACAACGGTTGCGGGAGGGTCGGCGGAAAACGTGAAAGAAAGAAAAAAGAAAAAAGATGGCGTCAAATGCGTCTATTCAGCGCTAAATGGACGGCGGCTGATCCAAGACGTCAATTCAATAACCAGTTAATTGATCCTTGGGATACTCCGGAGCACGATGCCAGGGGTACATTGGGGCGTTCATAGTCGGCTGTAATGGGTTTGGCGGAGGGCGACTATCTGTGGGCGATTGGGGAAGCTCTGTTCGAAGTGAGGAGACCGCCATGTTGGACACATAGCGGTTATCAGTGGACAACGACATCGAAGTGTCAAATGCAGGGTTGGCATAGCCAGAGTATAACAGAGCTGGTTGATGATCGTAGATGGTGCGAGGTCGAGCAGACATGTTGGGCGACTCAGGGCCACCCTCTGAAGCTGGCGAGTCGAAGCCCTCCTGGCCTTGGGTAGGACCAGAAGAGGTCGGTGTAGAGGGTCGCGATCCTTCGCCACTCGACTTGCTGCCCCTGGTTGCCTTTGCCTCTTTGTGTACTTTCAAGTGCTGAAGAAGATTGTCGTGCCTGTTGAAGAACTTTTCGCACTGAGGATACGTGCACTTGAACGCTATGATAAACCAGGTTAGATGAAGGACGGTACTGAGAATAGAAAGCACCAACGTTTCTCATGAGTGTGGATGGAGCGAATGTGCCTCTTGAGATGTTCGCCTCGATGGAAGCACTTGCCGCACCCTTCAACCTTGCAAACATAGTAGCGTTTGTCGGGTTGGGCAACAGGATCGACGGTCTCGGAAGTAGGGACACGGCGACCACGACTCTTTTTAGTAAGATTGGGGACAGGCGTCGGGAAGAATGCACGAGTCCTGGACATTCTACGCTCTCCTGACTCGGCGTTCACAGTTGAGACTTCCAAGAAGGTGATGCGCGATGGCTGAGCCTGAGCTTCTAGGTGAGCGGCAGCAGTAGCAGCAGCGATGGCTGCGGCAGCATCATCATCGACGAAAGGTGCAGCTGGTGCTTCTGGAACTGGGGTAGCGCCAGCAGAGACAGCAGGGGTTGGAGTTTGAGAAGGAGGTGGAGGAAGTTGCGATGCCTCCTGTTCCTCCTCTGGCTCCTGCTCAGCGGAATTCTGCCTCGAAGCGCGCTTGGCTCGTTTAGCCGTGGACGTCGCCCGTTTCTTTGGGGCAGGGGCGGCCTCCTCTGCAGGGCGCTTGGGTGCACGACCTGTCTGAGAACGTGTTACACGCCGGCCGTTTTGCGGTTCCGGTGAGTTTTCTGGACCCTGTGCTTCTTCACCAACGCGTTGTGCCTAATGGGCCAACATAGGAGTTCGGCGTGTCAGCGATGCGGCTATGATGCCCACAGTCATCTAGACATACCTCGACAGGCTCGATGGGGGCAGCTGGCGCAGTGACCTGCTCGCTGTTTTCAGCGGGAATTGGGTCCATTTTGGCGTGCAAAGGGACGGGAATTATGAATGAATTCGAGTTATGCCTCTCAGCAATGAGTCTGAAAGGGATGCGTCAGAGACTGCAATCGTCTCGAAAAGGCCCTGGCTGTATGCTGCGTCAACAGCTGAGCAGAACGTACAGAAAGTTTGCCGACGTCGGGCTGCAGCGATGAGGAAAGGTCGTGGTCGAGTCGAGAGGAGGCTACAGGATAGGGGGGTCGACGTGAAAAGAAGCCCCTAGCGCGGCTGTAGTACCGCAGAAAACCGCCAGCCAGCATCAAAATCAACCCGGATTACCTCACCTTCCCGCTCCAGCGCCGGCCCGCCGACTCGGAGCCCCTATTCAGTTCGCCGCTGTGGGTGCCGTGGAATGGGGAGGCGATACCGACGTCTATCTCTACTGAATAGGGCAAGAGAGGTCTACACTCGTTATGAAACTTGTATGTACACTCACATTTGCTAAATAGACTTTTGAATCATGCAAACGCCAGTACTCTATTGCACTCCTCTGTAAGAGGCCCTGGCGGATCTTGCATTTCACTTCTACGTTGTACCTCGATACATCAAGTCGCAGCACATCGACATGCGTTCTATACAAAAGATCGTCGCTCCCTGGCAGTTTGACCTCGTCCTTCGTCTTCCTCCGGCGTCTAACCTACTGACTTGCTGGAGGCCGGCCAGCATAATTGGCTTCCATTGATGTCCGGTCGGACAGGAGGCCCCTAATAGGATTCAGAAGTCGTGCCTATTGACTCTTCGACAACGCCTCGTTTGATTGTATCTTTGACGTCAACGTTCGAAGGATCTTCGAGCTTTAGGGGTAGTATCTCACAGCAGAGGGTCTTTAGGCAACCAAGGCATGAATCATTCACGGGCACCTCTGGCAGCGCACGGAAGCTGAAGAGCGAGCATCTCAGCTGCTAAAGGCCACTTAGTCGCAGCGTCCTCTCTTTTGCTAATCTCCAGAGACGAATGTCAGGCAATGGTACTGAACCCCTGGGCTAACTTTGACAATGGCTGCAAAGACTCCCCTCGGAGACCTGGTTCTGCTGGCCACAGTGTATACTAATAGGACAGAAGACAAGCTAATTTTACCGCCCTCACTGTCGCCACAGTTCGTAATCTATCCTTTCGTCAGCTTTCATCTCTGTCAGCGCGAGCTTGGTAAGTCCAGCACGAGGCTATTACATCTCACTCCTCCGCACTTTCCAGCACTCGATCAAGCTCGTATAACAGGCACTTGCACCTGTGAAATTGCCACCATCCTCGCGTGACGCATCTGCCCGCGCAACCCAGTGCTGAATCATCCCCGCATCCGAATTCCGAGTTCCAGCCTGTCCCAACCACGAACAACCCTAAAAGTATCCGACAATAATCTGCACCAGGCTTATTCATTCACTTCTCCCCCCAGCTGACCAAGATGTCCATGCTTCGTTCAATCCAGGCCCACCAAATCCTAAACTCGTCCGCGCTCGCACCGCAAGCACGCCGGAGGATATGTCATACGTCATTCAAACGCGATTTCTCTCGAGGATGGTATATAAGCGCCTCCTCATCGAGAGTGTCCCTACCCCATCAAAGAACTTCCCTTCTTCCAAATCCTACCACATCTTTTTACAAACCCCGCTTCATCCATACCACACCAATAGCAATGGCATCTGCAAAGACCACTAAGCCTTTCCATCTCTACACGATGGTGACACCCAACGGTGTCGTTCCCTCCATCTACCTCGAAGAACTCAAGACGGCCTACCCTGATAAGACCGCTTCCATCGACTACGAGTACGTGTAACCTACCTTTCATTTCTCCTTGTACTAATACCCCAGCCCTCCCTTCAAGCGCAACCAAGATCGACATCTCAACCAACGTCCAAAAGGAAGACTGGTTCATCAAGCTCAACCCCAACGGCCGCATCCCGGTCCTCGTCGACCAATCTCGCAACAACTTTGCCGTGTTCGAAACCTCTGCGATCTTGCTGTACCTCGCGCAGCACTATGATCCCGAACACAAGTTTTCGTTCTCGCTTAAAACTCAGCCCGATGAGTATAGCGAGATGATTCAGTGGTTGTTCTTTGCTGTGAGTATTAGCATTCCTATGAAGGGATAGGACACTGACATACGCTGGGTTGGATAGCATGGAGGCATCGGTCCTATGCAAGGCCAGAACCACCATTTTAACAAGTACGCACCTGAGGACATTCCTTATGGCAAGAAACGTAAGCTCGGTCTTTATGCCTCCTCACCACCATTGCTTACACCGCTCTAAACAGGTTACCTTGATGAGACCAAGCGTCTCTACGGCGTCCTCGACATCCGCCTCAAGGACCGCGAATACCTCGCAGGCGCCGGCAAAGGCAAATACTCTCTCGCAGATATCAAGACCTTCCCCTGGATCAAGATCCACGCCCACGCTTCCATCCCTACTCTGGACGAGTTCCCCAATCTCAAGGCGTGGTTGGAGAGGTGTGTGGCTAGGGAGGCGTCCGAGGTCGGATGGAAAGTCGCTGCTTGAGTACGCTCGGGCAACATCACGGCCAAATTCTAGCTGAGCAAGAGCGAAAGTAACGAGTGTAGTATTAAATAGTGTAGCATAGGCGCCAGCCCACATAGATGGAATACATGAATCTCATAATTAAGCCAGATGAAGAGAAGACAAGAGAAGTGCATCATGGGCATGTACTGGAGGAAGTCCAGATAGCAAAGATTTTGCAAAGAACAGGGGACAGAAACAAGACCATCAGAGACAAGCACAAAGTTTAATCCACCTTGAGAGTTTTACGCGCAAGCGACTTCTTGGATATATAGTGGACCATTCTGGTGATATCCGACCACAAGAAAACGGGAATGAGGACCGCCATAACGGGGAGAGCAATGATCCAGAAGAGTATGTCGCTGTGTTTGTTTACAGCGGGGAAGGGATCGAAGTTCATTCCCTGGACAAAGTTCGTGCTGTTGAGGAGCAAGTAGATGTTTAGAGAGTATTATGACTTACGAAGTAGCCTGTGAGGAGGGTGAGAGGCAAACAGATCAATGTAACAAGCGTGAGCCGGCGCCTAGGCGGAGGTTAGCCCAACTTCTAGAAAAAAGCAAAGCCTATGGAGAACATACATGACTTCGTTCATCTCGTATGACGCTGTGTTGAACGTGTAGTCAATAAGATTCTCAGCGATGCTTGAAAACATGTCCAAGCTGGTTAAGATGTAGTCCATATGGTCGTATACATCAGCCTAGCAATCGCGTGTCAGCTGTGCCTCATAAAATACCGAAGGTGAAGCCCCAACTCACGAGATAGATCTTGGCTTTGTGGCTGATAAAGCCAACGACGGGCTTGTCCTTATTCGCTGGATCGGACATGTCGACGAGGGCAGCACACCGGTCAAGATCATACCGACGCAAACCAAAAATCATGGTCTTGATAGGATCGAGTGTTCGCCTGTGCAGGATAAGATCGCCGTCCAAGATGTGCACTGCGCGGGTGTCAACGAGTTTCCAAGCGACGGGGTAGTTAAACAGAACGTACAAGCCTTGACAGTTTTCATGTTAGGTTTCAACAGGACCTTACGCTCAAATTTGGAGATCTTGATATGGTACTCTTCAATGACTTGAAGTGCCTTGTCGACGGCTATGGGCATTATCAGACATGCGTAAAAGCATAAGCAGCATGGTATTTACCGATGTCAAGCAAAGCATGAATAAGGAGGGAAGGGTCGATTGACTTTCTGAGCACCGTATCTCTTTGGGACAACCTCATGGCAATAGGTGCCGCGAAATCCAAGGTAGGTGCGTGATGCATGGTAATGACGGTGCCTAAATGGTGTAAGAAGTTGAGTGAAGTGGAGGGCCTTGGGAACCGTACCGTCTCTGAACAAGAACATGAACATGGGTGTGATCTTGACGTGGACTCGTTGGCCCTGTATCATAGATTTAAGCCAGAAATATCAAGGCCGAAATTCCATTTAGCACATACCGACTCTTTCAATTTGTCCAAGAAGGCATCGGCGGCCTCCTTCTTCTTGACCTCCACTTGTTTCTGGGGGTCATGTAAGTCGCAATAGGCTCAAACGACCAGGTTACTCACCTGTCCGTCGGCGTTTATGAGCCTCGTAAGCGACGAAACCGCAGTGTTGTGTCTGTCTGGTAGATCCGCCTGGAAGCTGGGCAGAATGGGCCTCCTGCGCAAGTCAGACTTGCGCTGCGACTTCACCCGGAGCGTGGCGTCGTTCTCCACTTCTCCCATTTTATCCATTGAATGGCCCTCCTCCTCGCGTTCCATGGGCTCCGGGGAGTTGGAACGACCTGCCCGTCCTAGACTAGGCACCGCGGCAGCATTTTCTTGGGCCTCGTTGGCCAGCTCGTGGCACAGGACGCGGATAAAGAGGTGTTTAGTGTAGTAGTCCGCCTTTGAGCGGTTACCAGCGTGTCCGTGGAATACATCCTCCAGCGCCAAAGGGTGCAATTCTATCACACTTATCAGTGAAAGTCTTCGAGTTATAGATAATCCAACGTACTGTATCTCGACGCGAGCGCCTTGATAACATCCCAACTCAACCCACCAATGCGAATCCACCGAACCTTGCCCCAAGTCGGCGCCTGCCATGCAGCCTCATCCTCCATCAAGTCTACAAATTCATCATTCGACATTTTTTTCGACGTATGCCGAATGGCCGAGTAATCCACAATTTCAATCTGGCATTCCTGATGAATATGGCCAAACCGCACGTCCGACTCTGGTCGACTGGGGTCGATGCCAGGTTCGCCTCCAATGACTTTACCGCTGCCCAAGAGCGAGGCGCCCTGGCGCATGGCCATCACCTTGCGCACGGCGGCCCTAAACTTTTCTTTGGGCGGGAGGTTGTGCCATTGGCTTGGGGCGCGTGACTTTTGAGAGTGCAATGACTTTCTCGACCTCAGCCCCGAGGTGATTCGGTGAAGAGGGTTATTGGAATGGTCATGGGCTGCAGGTGAGTGTACGGGGCTCGGGGCAAAATGGGGAGACTGGGGGTTGAGATTGTTGTGGAAGGTGGGGGACAGGGCATGGATGCCCTCATCAGCGAGGTCGGGGGTCAATGACCGTCCTTCAGAGTCTGTGATACTGTTTTCGCGTTCAGGCATGGTTGTCGACGAGTTGGAACGCCCAGACGAGATTGCTAGAGAGTGTAAGGGAAAAGAAAGGAGCGTGGACGGCCAACTGTGATAGCCTGAGGAAACAAGGAAGGTGTGAGAGGGACCCTGTCATACAGCCTCAACGGCCTCGAGGCCAGCGATAATTATAGCGTGTCTTCCATCATCAGATGGACGAGGGCCAATTAGTGAGCAGAGACTGTTCACCGCAGAGCGCGCTGCTCGGCGTTTTTGAGAGACCAGTGTTGGGCCATCGCAACCACCTTGATGGTCGTCGGGAGAAGAGTGGGGCGGAGCTCTGAGCACCCGAGTCGAGGTCGAGGAGAACGTCGCGTCGACGGGGGAATTGCCATCAAATTGCAATCTCTAGATAAGATTACGATAAGCAAATGATAAGATACGTCGGCAGAGAACTTCTTTTGTAGAAAAGTATATCGGGCTAGGCATTGCGCAGTATTCACAATTCTCTATGGAACAAATCCCTCTCCTTCAAGTGTTGAACGTTGAAATCTCAGGCAGGCTGTGTGGCTGTGGGCCATTTAAGGGTATTCAAGTGGTTTGCCAAATCGGGTAGGGTCTTTTCAAGAGCCCGAACCTCGCTGAATATGTCCTGCAGAAAGATCTATACTGCATGCAGTTCCAGAGTATGAGAATAAGCTACCTCTTGCCTGCGCTTATGTAAAACACCTTCGCCAAATCTATTATTCAAAACGTTGTCATGCTACTACATAAGATCTCTCGCAAAATTTAGAGTGCAGTCGAAAAAGACAAGAAATTCAATCTGACTCAGGACAACGAAGCTCCTATTTAGCAAGTGTTTATTCGTAGCGCGCATTGTCGGCCTTTTGGGTAGCCCTTACTTCAACGCCACGTCAAGGGCGCGTAGCCCCGACTCACGACCCAAGTCACCCAATGCACGGAACATCATATCCCGACAAGTTGTCGGGATATGATGTTCCGCCGTCCCGGTCTTTGCCTTGCAACGGGATCTTCCGAATCAGCCGTGTTGCAATTTGATCGCAACTCCCCCGTGGTCTCGGACTTCTGAGGTCGAGGAAGAGCCAAGATCAGCACGCGTCCCAATGGTCTTTGCAATTCAAATCGTATATATTATGCATACCATATATAAGGCCCAGTAAACAATTGAACAATTCTATGTAACTTTGATTTTGCAATACGACGAAAGGAGAAAAAGAAAGAACTGGTAAAGACTGTTTTCCAATAAGAATAAGAACGTACGACCAACTGTCATGCACGAGGGAACGAAGTGCAGACAGAATGACAAGAGGAGGATCGCAGTAAGTATTAGTCGGTTATGATGAAGGAACGTGAATGATTGGGTAAGTAGAAAAGAGCAAGCATAGAATAAAAACGATGCATACGATAGCGACAAAACAAAATGTGATGACGATGCCAACGACGACGGGGTTGAGGAGAGGAGATAGAGCAAAGGAGCCTTACGGTGAAGCCTTTGCCGATCCCGCCGGCGAAGGTTTAGGACTCCCCGAATTGCTCGAGAACAGCGAAAACACCTTTTCCGCATTATTCTTGTACTTCATCTTTAACTTTTTCGCCGTCTTCTTGTCCTTTTCCTTTTCGCCTTGCTCTTCAGGAGACTCGGGACCTCCATTGGTCGCAGACGGGATGGCGCCTGCAGTCGGACTGAAAGGGTTGCCAGAAGAGTAATCCGAGGACAGACTTCGTGCATCCATCGACACCGCAGAAGGCTTGGAGCGCAAAGAGGGAGTCAGGATCCCCGCGATACTGCTCGCTCCAGAGGCAGTTGGAGGCGCAGCTCCACCCTTGAGAGAATTGGCAGTCGCAGAAAACGAGCGCGTCGTCGAATTGTTCGTGAAACTCGAAGGAGGCGACTTGGGCCGAAGGAACTGTCGAGGACTCTTCCGGAAATTCAACCCAGATGTCCTACCACGGCGCTGTGAAGGACTGTCTCCAGGGGCACTTCCATCTTCCAGTTGCTGCGTCGACGACTTGGACAGACTGGTGAACGAACGACCTGGCGTCCTTGATCCTGTGCCAGGTGTCGATCCTTTGCGGAAAACCGACAGCTTGTAACGATCGACCACACCACGAGCCCAAAGACTTGTACCCTTGGCTCCATTCTTATCCTCTCCATCACCAGCCTCGACAAAGTCCCAATCCTCGTCCTCCTCATCCCGTTCGAGCTCAGTTCCATGCTCATCATCGCCAGCGTCAGACAAGTACTTGTCAAGAGCAGCAACACCAGACTTTTCACGGCGCTTGCCACGAACACTGTGGCGCTTGAAGCCAGAACCGGAAGCAGCCTTGTCTTCAGCAATGATGGTGAGTCGTTTGGCGTCTTCTGTAGCCTGCGATTCGAGTTGGGATTGCAGCTCGACAGCAGCGGAAGCATTGGCGAAGAGGTCTTCTTCCGACTTGGTAGGGACGTCTTTGGGAACGATGACTTCGAGTAGCTGTGGCTTGGGCTTCTCCAATTTCGGTGCTTCTTCCACCACAGGAGTCTCCAACTCCTTTGCGGGTTTCGGCTTGGGTGACTTGGGGGCAGGGGCGGGTTGAACAATGGGTTCTTCAACAGGGGGTAGAGGTGCAGGTGGTCTTGCTTCAGGCGTCTTGGGCTCGAGCTCAAGATCGTCAACCTGCCCTTCTGGTGACACCTCCTCGTCAATGGTGGCAGTCTCGCTCTTCGACTCGGCAGTGGTACCCGTCACCGACGAACGTCCATCCTCCTCGACACCAACAGAAGCATTCTCATCATACTCCTCCTCACCCTCTTCACTGTCCTCGCCACCCTCCTCTTCCTCATCTTCATCGTCCATAATGATGGAATGACGACCCTTGAACGAGTACCCATCAAACACGTCCACACTATCGTCGTACTCTTCAGCTTGAGCACGAGACGACGGTCGAACAGAGGAAGAACGCGATTGAGAAGGAGTGGTAGCGGCTTCGTCCCCTTCTCCATCAGTACGATCCGTGTCGGTTTGGGGCTCAGCGTCTGTATCGGTAGCTTGTCCACTCTCGTCAACGTATTCGTCCAAGACGGGTTCCATGTCGAGGAAGGTTTCATCAAAGTTCTGGGTGTCGTATGCGACGGTGCGGTCGACGGGAGGAACATAGGGAGCTATAGAACATGTCAGTATCCCTAGATGACCAGCGTATGAAGAGGAACGTACGGATATAGCGCTTGTAGTAAACATGGCACCAATCGCTAAGAAGAGGTCCAGTTAGCACGGTACACTAGTATAGTCAATACACGTACATCATCGAGAAATAAGGATGTTTCTTGATCCTCGGCTCTCGAATGCGCAAGTCAGGGTTCTTTTGCAATAACTAGAGTGCACGTCAGCGTCAACCAAAAGGCAGAGCGTAACAGGTCACTTACCCCCCCGAATCAAACTCTTGGTATCCTGATCCATAACCCTATCATCCGGGAAAACCAACTCATCCTGCAAAACCCTCACATACATATCCGAATGGTTCGCAGCATAAAACGGCGTCATCCCCGTCAACATCTCAAACAACATCGTTCCAAAACTCCACCAATCGACTTCATACCCATACGGCAACCCTTGGATGACTTCAGGCGCCAAATACTCTGCTGTGCCGCAAAAGGTGGTGGTGAGATCAGGAGAGGGCGTCCCGATGGGCTGACCAGGCCACCCATACATCATCTCCCCGTTCTTGTCGGCCTTCATCCAGGGAGGCATGACGCTGGCGGGTGTACCAGGCGCACTCGAGTAGAAATCGCTGGAACGCGAGCCAGAGGGTGTGAGGGGAGCGTTGTGCAGTGGTCGGGCGAATTCTTTGGAGAGACCAAAGTCAGTCAGGACGATATGCCCATCAGCGGCGATGAGAATGTTCTCGGGTTTGAGGTCGCGGTAGATGACGCCTGCGGCGTGGAGACCTTCACATCCTTCGACAATCTCTGCAGCGTAGAAACGTGTCCGGTCGCGACTCAGTCGACCCCAGCGGGCAAGCTGGGTGGCAAGGTCACCTCCGGGGTGGAAATCCTGTGAAAAAAAAAATTTCAGTCCCAAGTTGATTGTGCACGTAGGACGGAGGAACGCACCATAACCAAGAATAGGTTCTCCTTATCGTGGAAGCTCCACCAAAGTTTAACCACAAAGGGATCCTTGCTTTCCGCAGCCATCCTCTTGAGCACAGCCTGTTCCGTGAGGGTGTGCTGCAGCTCTTGATGCGCGAGGACGTGTCGTTTGGTGATGGCTTTGAGAGCGTAGAGGCCCGTACCACTCTTGTGTCGGACGAGGAGGACCTTGCCAGCGCAACCCTTGCCAAGCACACGAATCATCTCAAAGTCATCGATGGTGACCTTTTTCGATTTTCGTTCGCGAGGGCCGGCGTGTTTCTTCTTCCGTCGACGAGGAGCGTCGGTGGCTGAAAAGGATGATTCGTCACCCGTTTCTTCGACTTGAGAAGACATGCCTCCGTCTTGGCTGAGTGCCACGGAAGATGCGTAGTTGCGGGAGAGTCGGTGAGATTTGTCAGGTTCGCAGGATTGTGAGCGCAGCAGACGTTGAGCGACCGAAGGTGATTCTGGTAAGCTATTAGGTTGGTCTTGAGAGGCCTCGGTGGATGCATCAGTTCCGGTGGCACCTGCCTCGTCTTGAAGGGTCTCGGTCGCCTGCCCATCATTCCCCTGAGCCTTGACATCAGCAGGGGTGGCAGTCGCTTCGCGGTCGTGAGCAGGGTCGGCCTCCTGAGTCGCGGGAGGAGCAACAGCCTCATCCTGAACGTCCTTTCGTTCTTCGTCCTCAGGAGTAGGCAATGATTTTTCCTCCTCCTTCTCCGCCTCTGCCAAAGTGCTGTCCCGCTTCATTCCACCCACATGAGCTGCCAAATCCGATCTGACACGTTTAATCGCCCTCTCCACCCGCACGCTCTCCAAGTCATCTGTTCGGACCCTCACAAAACGCTTCCAAACTCGGTCCTTCTTGAGCTCCGCCACATTAGAAATGCTGGTGAGATAGGCAGCGATCGCGGTGCTGGTGGCAGTCGAGGCTGCGTTGGCGCTCGGAATGCTGGGGTTCTCGATCGCTGTGAATGGATCGTTGACCTCACTGCCAGGCGTAGTCAAAGGCGGTGTTGGCAATGGAGGTCGTGATTTGGCGGTCTTGTTGGAAGTGGGGGATGCAAGACGGGAAAGCGTGTTGAGAAAGTTGGACTTGCGTTTTGGAACGGACGAGGGGTCAATGGGGACCGCAGGAATCTTGGAGGAAGGATGCGAGTCTCTGAGCTTGCGGTCCAGCTCAACAATCTCGACCGCAGTGCGGGTGAGTGTGAGGTTGTGTGTCGGCGCTGTCCAGCGTGTTAGATTCGTTTTTAAGAGCAGAGAATAGAATCTGCTCACTCTTTATGTATAGACTGTAGGAGCGCGAGTCATGAGGAGACTCTGCAACGCTGACGGCCCATGGGCCATCCTGGCCGTCCATGCGAACAGGCTGTCTCCTGTTTGCGGGAATGTTGGTGTCGACCTCTTGCATGTTGTAGCCAAATGTGAAGATGTGACGTTCGACGAGGGTATAGCTGGACTTGCCAGACGACTAGATGGTCGAAAAAAAGGACTGCACGAGACAAGGGAAAAGGGGGGTTCGGAGGTTTTGACGGTGAGTTTGTTGTGTAATGACTTTAGCCTCGAGGCAATAGAAATTTGTGACTGGCCCCGTGGCAGACAACCCAGAACCCTGGAAGAAGAAGAGAGAAAAAGGTATTAACGAGCGTTGGGGTCTATAGGTGATGATGGCGGTTCAAGCTAAACGTGTGGGAATGACGGCTTTATCTCATCCTCCCAACGACGTCCACAATGTTTCACCAAAACTTTTCTCTTGGGAACTGTCTGTCTCAGATTAACTTGATGCGTAAAAGATACGCGTAAATGAACCATTTCCGACGCCATACCTGGCCAGAACAACCCTGACAAGGAAACGCATACGATAAGAATAGGCCTTGAGCACTCCACTACCCATTCGTCTTATCATACGTAGCAGCAAGGCAAAGGGTTGCGAGGACGTCATTGCAAAGTCACTCGATGGACCCGAGCACAGTCACCCCCGAAACTGCCGATAGTGCTCGGCAATGGTCCCAAAGCAAACCAACCTCTATTGTGATTCTGAATGGGTAGGCGACGGAATCTCGAACGTGATATCGGTATGCAGTCACATTTGGACACTGCGGTATATATAGAGAAGCGTTCTTTCTAACCACCATCATGGAAAGACGCGAAACCATGTGGGCTTTGGGATTTGCCTGTCTTGGCCTGCTCTGCTCGCTTCCAGCAACAAACTCGGTCTTCTGCCTGGCACGGCATGAGAGGCGGCTTCGACTTCTCGAACTGTCAACAAATTTGCTACTTGCCGAACCAACGTATAGCGAGACTTGTTGTGTCGTGGACGTCTTCCATGCTACCTACCTGCGCCAAGCCCTCAAACACCTCATCCCAACGTTCCACAGGCTACACCGTTCTTACTAATACCAGGGATGTCGAGGAGGGATGAAAGCCCGTACATCAATGAATAAAACCACAAACCCAGACGAGTCTCGTAAACCATCCAGAAAGAACAATCGTTCTCTCGATCCAGACAACCCTTGAAATGTGTCTGGCCATACATCGCGTAGTCTGACCGAATCCTTTCCCATCAATCCTCGACATTAACGACTGAACCTGATATCCTTTCATGTGCGTAGCTTGTGCTCGTGCAGTAACAAAATCCGAGGAAATGTGGACAAAGTACCGTGACTAGGTGGCGATATGCACTCGTGCGAATGTTCGATCTCCCTTTCCAGCTCAGCGCCTCTTTGTTGCTCACCTTCGTCTAGTCGGAACCGTCTAACAAACCCACCCACCCCGTGCAAAGCACGGGCCAGCGCCTAGTTGTCATAAAGCCAATGGCAATATATTTCATTCTCTGTTAACCGTGGCCGCCGTCACAACTTGGCACTCCTGGCTCCACGATCCGCTTGAATCTCGTTTAGAGACTGCTACCCTGGATCTAGGTCATTCCCCTGGTGGATCGATGTCTAATACTGTCGACGTGACGTGACGAAAGGTGTCAAGAGCGTATTGTCTGGTTTCCTCGATCGACCCCCGCCAATTGATGTCTCCTCTTTGTTATCACCATCACAACCTACCGAGGCAGCTGACACTTGGAAGGCCTTCAGGGTTTCCTATAGGATTGCTTATCACGCTCAGATTGACACACATAGGCACTCTGGAATTCCCAATTCAAAGAGGTACAATAACACCCTTGTTGTTGTTTTTTCTATCGCGAAGCTGACCACTGACACTCTGTGGGTCCCCTTCAGCCCTGGGACACATCCAATCCTTACAACCGCCCATGAATCCTCAAGACCTTTACACACTCTCGTCTCCAATTCCCCAGCCATGGAGGTGTTCTGCACGATACCAGGCAACCCTGACATCGCTGGTATTGGCGTACGTATCGCCATCTACGCTCAGAACATCCTCAGCTTCTTCCCTGCTCTCTGGGCCCTCTGGGATGGCATAGTCACCCAAGAAGAGCTCATCTCTGCGGAAATCCAGTCTACCACCAACCTCGTTCTTGCCTTTGCCATTCTCATCTCGTCAATCGTCCAAGCCCAGACGTTGGGCTTGGATAGTTACCATGGAAATATCGTTTTGAACATCAGTTGGATGAACAATACGAATGTATTCATCTATTTCTTGCTCTATGTGCGGTATAAGAGCCAGCCGGGCAAGGGACACGTTGAACTACGGTGGTCTGCTTGGGTGACCCATGTCAAGCACCAGTTGGCGTCCCTCTTCGTTTCAGTCAATCTGGGTGGCAAGTTCCGTCTCTCATCCTCTGCAACAAAGGCTGATAGTTTTCATCTAGCAGACCAAAGGCTGGGAGCAAGTGATCCAGATCTAGAGACCAGCCCACGAGAAACGCAAGTTGGTGTGTACATTCCCATCGTCACTGTTGGCTATCTCACTGAAATCCTCACAGCCGCACCAGAACCAAGCGCCAAATTCCTGGGAAAGTCCCTCGTCAAGCGTATTGTGCTCTTCGTCGGGTCGTTCCATCTCACAGTCATGTCCGGGCTGGGCATCTGGCTCTGGAGTCGCCCTCGCTCTTTTGGTGTGGAGACCAACGACGCTAACAAGTGTGCGGTAGAGCATGCGCTTGTGTCTATTCTCGGTACACGCATTCCACTAGGCTCAAACGCCTTGAGAATATTTTCCCTTGTCCTCTACTCTCTCTTCCTCGTCCCCGGGTTCAACCTTCTCCTTCCCTCAGCGGCGTTTCTCGGGCTGCACATCTGGTGCAGCAAGCCCAAAAGCCCAACCCGCTCTTCCACATTCCCTCTACCCACGAATCGTATCAAGCTGGCTTTCAGACCCCTCCTGCAGCTTACCCAAAAGAGGCGCGACGTCCTTCCCGCATTCATTGGCCTCACCATCCTCCTTGTTATCAACCTCATCTTCGTCATCGACATTGAACTTACCCTGGTGCGGAACAAAGGCCTTCAGCTCGAGGGCGAGACCCAGTGGGGATTCGGTCAGATCCTGGCTATGCTCTTGGTTCTCTTGCCACTGCGCGACATTGCAGAGGCGGTTTTAGCTCGCAGGATGAAGAACAGGAAGAAGGAAATCGTGGAGGACCTCGAAATGGCCGCCAAAAGGCGTGACTTTGCTGCTTTTTGCCGCGCACTTGAGCGTGGCGCTAAAACGAGAAGGGCGGTGTTTGAAGGTATGCACGCTTTACCCACCGATCGCCTCTGGGGTTACAAACTCACGACCACCAGAGGACTCCCTGCACTGGCTGCTGAAGACAGCAGCAAACGATGGACATTTGTGGCTCATGAAGAACCTCATCTATGAGCCGCAGCATGTCGACATCAACTCCCACTTGACGTTCAAGATCTCTGATCGGGCAACGACCTCGCTATTGCAGTTCGCCGTCGAGAAGGAAGACGCTGAGCTGGTGAAGTTACTTCTTAGTCACCCCGATATCGACGTCAATGGCCAATCGTCTTCCGAGGAATCCCCTCTTTGGAACGCTGTGTCGAGGCGGAACGTCGTGATCACCAAGCTACTCCTTCGACATCCCAAAATTGAAGTCAACACGAAAAGGAAAACCGACAAGAACGAAACTTTGCTGCATCTTGCTCTCAGCCGTCGAAGAATCGAGATCGGCATTATAACGCTTCTCCTTCAACACCCCTCCCTCGAAAACATCTTTGAGGGCGACGCCTACAAATTCTCTCCACTTCTCACAGTTGCATCGCGATGGGGCCACGCTGATGTAGTCAAGATCCTCCTGAAGGTCCCTGGAGCGGATCCGAATGTTGTACCCATGGGGCCTGGGGCTCATCCTTTGATTGAAGCGTCAGCAGTTGGCGCCGAAGCAGTCGTCGAGGCCCTCCTCGAGGATCCTAGAATCGATGCCACGACTGGCAAAGTCGGAACGCGAGCTTTGCGAGTGTCAAGAACCCGAAAGGTACTCGAGCTCCTCCACTGGCATCAATACCCCAACATTGAACTGGTTGACCCCGGAGACGGATTTGTAGTGGCGTTGCATCAGGCAATGAACCTCCGATCTCCTTCCGTACTGGAGAGCCTTCTTCAAGACCCCAGGATCACGTCCCAGCAAAAGCGATTTGTGCTTGCCTTTCTTTGTGTTGGTCGATACGACGAAGAAGATGAAGAAATCTTGGATACTCTTCTCAGGTCTCCACATACCGACATCAACTGGGTCCACCCAGGAGCGCCAGGCCGGGGTCGGTTTCCTTCCATATGGCAAGATCAAACAGTTCTGACGCTTGCGGTCCAAGATGGTGAAGATCGCCATGTTGCGAAGCTCCTTGAACATCCCGGAATCGACGTGAATGCTCAGGCAGGCAACGGATTTACAGCTTTGCTACACGCCTGCCAAAGAGGCTACCATATCAAGGCCCAACTACTGCTGGGACATCCAGAAACCGACGTCAATTCGCACGGCGGTGGTGGGGCGACGCCCCTGATGTTTGCCGCCAAGAGCGCGGGGGCAGAGGGGACATATTCACATCTCGCCATCGTTGAATCCCTCCTCCAGAACCCAAGCACAGATCTGGACGCTATCGACTCGTCGGGAAAAACGGCCTATGTGATGGCCTGCGACCGAGCGCTTGATGCCTTACCCTGTGAAGTGGTTCCTGCATATCTTGGTATGAACCAGGAAGACCTGGACGCTATCGACTACTCCAGAGGAACAGCCTGTGTGGTAGCCTGTAATCGAGCGGCCAACGCGAAGTCCTGTCCGGCGGTTCATGGCCGTATCGGCCTAGAGCCAGTCAAAATCCTGCAGAGGTTCCTAGAATGTTCGAGGGGTAATACCCCGCCCTCTCGCACGTTCCTCGCTGTCCTCGACAATGCTTGCCGAGAAGAGGATATCAGTACCGTCAGGTTGCTTCTCAAGAGGGGGATGCCTTTGGACGCATTCTCCAACCGGGGTGATACAGCGTTGATGATTGCTATGAGCTGGGCTTATGAAGAAGCGATTCAACTGATCCTTCAATGTCCAGGGCTTGATGTGACGGTTCGGAACAGCCAATTTGGCTACGATGCGAGGGAGGCGTTAGGACAATTTCGTTCGGTGGCCTTTACTGTGAAGCGTATACGGATTCTAAAGATGATCGACGATTATGAGCAGAAGGAAAACAACGGCCTAATGGCCTCTGGTGGTGTTGGTGGCGGAGGAGGAGGAGGAGGAGGTGACTGACGGGAACTAGTTACATTAGAATACATGGCGTGTTGAATAAATATAGATTTGGTAGAAAACGTTTATCAAGATAAATATACTTTTATGGGTCTTTTTTCTAGGGTGACCATTGTTCAAGAGAAAGGATAGTTCAATGTGCATCAATGTCGAAGCCAGAGTGCTCGCAGAGGCACACAGTATTATATTGGTCAAGCTAATTCGTCTGCAGTCCGATATGGTGTAACGGCTAACATTACCGCCTTTCAGGTCGGGGAATTGAACCCCATGATCGCGGTAGCTCGGGGTTCGATTCCCCGTATCGGAAGACCTTTTTTTAACCTTTTTTTCTTCAATCTTCTGACCTTTTTCTTGTGAAAAGCGCACAGGGTATCCCAAAGGTCCTGCTTTTCTGGCAGCATAGGGCATGGATGAAGTTTAATTAGGGTAAATGGGTAGTTTTAAGGCCTTTTCTCCACGCGCACCTTCTGGCTGACAGCTTCACTTGATTCTCTATTGAATAGATCGGTACTATTACACTCATCAAGGATTCTCCCTCTGTGGTTTCGTTCGTCCAGGGTGATGAAGTCTCTGGGTAAATGACTATATCTACAGAAACGAATCGTAGGGAAAGATCCCATGCGTGGCTGCTAGCCCCAAAGGGTTGCACGTCGAATGGATCTTCACATGGGCTTTGCGGGCAGTTGCGTGAGCAGGACACCGTAACGCTTCTTGACAGTGACCCGATGGCGGGAGAACTTGTCATCGGGAGAGAAACGGGCTGAAGAGATTGAGGCGGGACATTCAGACCAAAAGGCTCAAGGGAAACATGGATAAGGTCGTACCTGGATGGGCAGACCTGGTGATCCGGCCTTCGTCCGTCAATTTCTGTTGGAGCAAGGTCAACACTGGACAGAGGACAGAACTATACGAACACACTTTGAGGGTATATACCCTGTTGCCTGAGGCATCCAACGTGTACATCAAATGCATGATCGCTATTCGTTGAGCTCGTCGTCGGATGTTGGTGGAAGTCGAAAAAGAACCTGCAATTTTGCCCCTATTTGATTGTGAGGCTCACACGCATGTCCGACGCGGAACTTGTGCCCCTATCTCGACCAGGGACTGTGTCGTTAATTCGAGATGTTGCACGAACATCGAGGAACAGCCATGCGATGCCAATCTCGTTACCTTTTCATCCTGCTATGCAACCCGTGACGTGGCTCCCCGCTTCTTTGGGTTTAAACGCCCGGTCCCGAGGCTGTACTTGTGTTCTTAAAGGAGCGCCCAAAGTCATAATGATAGCAATCCATCATCCCCCCGCTGCTGTTGTAAATGGCTGAGCTCGCAGCAGGCGCTTTAGGTGGGCTGGCCACGGTAGGGGCTGCAGCACTCGGTTCTGCGATGGGGTTCACAGCTCGACACGACCACTCGCATGACTGTCAGGTCGACCTGGCTCAGCGGTTCATGCATACGTTTGAAGAGGCTCACAAGCAAGGCAGTGTTGATGATAATGCATTCGAGGTCTACTTGATAAAGAAGGAAAAGTGAGTTGAAGGTCTAAAGTGCAATGCGTGAGCCTAACAACGCAAAACTTTTAGTGCCCAGAATAGAACGAGGGCGTATTTTGAGAGTATCGAAGATTTTAAAAACATCAGCTGCTTCAGGGTTTACAAGAAGATTCAGCAGAAAAATGTGGTTCGGAGGAACAAGCGGGAGGTGCGGAGAGCGATTCGGGATTTGAGAGAGCACTATGATGTAGGACATTCACTCCTTCCTCGCGCTTCGGGTTCTAATGGACGGTTCTTTCACAGAGCGCAAAAGCGTTTGCGACCTTTGCATCGGACTCGTCGTCGATTACTGCAGTGTCAGGGACGCCGACTGAGGCAGCCCATGGGCGCTTCAAGGTGTCTGATTGGCTGGATAGGGAGGAGCTTCATACGGTTTCGATGGTCACAGACTATGAAGAAGACATGGGGCTTTGCTGATATAAGAGCATTGAAATAACTGTACAATATGGATTTCTGTTCGCGCCGAGACTTGACCTTGTTGATAGGGATCGAATGCTTTGAATGTGTTTACCCCGCATCAGACGCATGGCAAGCGCGCGCCAAGTGCCTTCTGTGCGTGTTACGTCCATCTCTCAGAATGCCATCCCATCGTTCACGGTCACGGTCTCGCTCACAAGAGCGTAATAGGAAGCGACACAGGTCGCGAGAACGGTCGAGGGATCGTCACCGTGACCGTTCGCGCTCACGTTCGCCAGAACGGCCAGTAGACCTCCCAGATGGTGCTAAACCACTGACGGAGAAGGATTACTTCCAGAGAAGTGACGAGTTTAGGCTGTGGTTGAAAGAGGAGAAAGAGAAGGTGCGTGTACAGATAAACCTCGAGAGCCTTTGGCTTAGCATCGGGTCAGTACTTTGATGAACTATCTGGGGAACGTGCTCGGAGGTGAGTTGTTCAGCCCACTTGCAGGTTGCTCGCTCATTCAAAGCAGCTATTTCCGAAAGTTCATAAAGGTCTGTAAACAACACTCTACATCCATCGCCGAAGCTCATGTCAGAGAAGGCATGGAATAGAGGCAAGCTTTCTCGTGAGTCCCATCCCGACATCCCTCCTTCAGGTTATGAACAAGACTGTCAGGGAAGTATTACCGGGGCATCGAACCTGGGACGTTGACTGCTACCGCCAACACCTCGTACAAGTGGTCCTTTGCTGCCAAAGGTAACCGAGCTGATAACGAAGCCCTGAAGAATGCTCGTGCAGAAGTCGGAGCAGCTACCTACGGTCGCTCTGTCCGCGACGACGACTACGATGATGACGAGGGGCCGATGCCGTCCTCAAGTTCACGCCCAAACGGTGCCTCTCGACTTCAAGGACCGACCCTTCCCTCTGCCGCTGACCTTACCATGGCTGCTGAGCTCGACAAGGAGCAGGAAGCAGAGCTGCGAGCCTACAAACGCAAGCGGGAGAAGATGGAGGCAAAAGAGCGAGTAGAGGATATGGTGGGGCCGAAACCTGTCGGAAGAGAGGCCATGCTCGAGAAGAAGAGGGCGAGGAGGGAGAATGATAAGGCGTTCAGAGAAAAGGGCGATGAAGGCCTTGAGGTTGACGAAGATACTCTGCTAGGTGGTGGGGATAGTTTCCAAGCTCAGTGAGTTGATGTGCCTATGCTCGGATATGCATCTCAGATTCCCTCAGGTTGGCCAGACGAGACGCAGCAAAAAAGCGCAATGAAGCAAGGCGTTCTGAAGATGTTGCTTTTGCGCGAGAACGTGCGACGGTGTTGAAAGAGAAAGACAAGGTCTGTAGCCGGCTCTATGTCACGATCCCTCCTCAAGCTTACGGATGTCATAGGCCACGATGGATATGTTCCAGCAGCTTGCAAAGCAGCGATTCGGCTGAAAGGTTCAGATAACAATTTGCCCTTCACTGCTCGTAATTAGATCTGCGGGGTCATCTGAAATCCATGCGATTACACGGCCGTCTTACCAAGCTATTAGTTCTGGAAAGGTCTGAGCTCCGCCCGCGATGCGTAAGACCGAGATCATGTGACTGCCTCACCAAGCGGATTGCGAAATCGTTGCATGACTCCGTGGTATAAGAGCAGATGAACCTTGTGTGGAGGTCATTACCCACATTAGCTCACTGTTCAATATGTCCACAGATGAAGGAAACCCGGTCCCGTACATCAAGTCTAAAGAGGAATTCGACCAACTCGTACGTCGACTGCAACCACTTGAAGGTTGACAATGCTGATCCCGCGCAGATCAATGGTGACAGGCCCGTTGTCATCGACTTCACGGCCACCTGGTGCAGCCCTTGCAATATGATCGCCCCGGTATTTAGGGAAATGTCCAACGAAGCTCCTGGTCAGGGTATAGACATGGGCTTCTACAAGGTCGACATCGACGAACACGCAGACCTCGCTCAGCCATATGGTATCAGTACTGTATGTCCCTGATCGACGTCAACAGCTGTTCTGCATTATTCTAAACGTTGATTCTTAGATACCCACCTTCATGCTCTTCCAAAACGGCCAGAGAATCAAAGAGCCATTGAAAGGTGCTAATCCAGACGGGTTGACGGTAAGGCCCCTACCATGGCGTCTAACTTGAGCTTGTGTCTAATGACGGCGAAATTTATGCAGGCTCTTACCGGCGTTCAGCTCAAGAAGTAGCTCAAACGTTACGATATTCAACAAAAGGAATGCAAATGTACCATATATTAAGCAATGTCACCAGTGTTTCCACGGCTTTCCCTGACTTTTGTATGAGTGCAATGCAGTAGGTCCGTCAGTTGGGTAAGGCCCAAGCGATCACCAACGCAGGCCCCATTCCAACATCCCGTTCTTTGCCGGCTGTCTTCGATGGATGTTAGGAGAGATGAGGCTCACCGACGACCTTCATCATCTCAGATCCCACTCTGAAGTCGACATGAGTCAATCAATAATAAGCATTGGCGAACGAGGGACGAATGCCAACGAAGCTTCGCCCGAACCGGCCGTGGGGCAGTTGTTCAAAGAGCTGGTCACCCTAATGCCTACACAAGAGCCCCATCGCAGGAGCGACACTTGGACACCGAAGACAATAGGATAAGCAGTTTATCAGTATAAGGTCCTCGTACACTTTAAGCTGTCCTCGGGAACGACCTCGATGTCGGTGAGTGATCCTGGACAGCAGAAGGAGTGCGTGATTGACGATGGCAACAGCTCTGGTTTCCCGCTGTGTTTCTGTGTTGTGGACCGGACGTCGACTTGCAAGGGCAATTACTGAAGCTCAAACGACACGGATACGTTCGGCAACACCTATCGTTGGCCGCCATCGGTGCTCTCCCTCCTCTCCCCAGGTAAGTGATGAAGGGTCGAGTACCCTCACCCAAGCCACACAATCCAATGGACGTGACGAAGAAAGTCGATCGATTCGGGTCTTACCGTTGCGTGCAAGACCTCCATTGTTCCTACCTCCACCCTTCTAACCCCTCCCCAACCCCTTCTGCTGCGGCAAGTGAAGATGTGAGCATGGGACGTCCACCAGGGTCTCCGAACTTGACGAGGGAAACCCAACCTAGACCACCCTCATGTCAATGGCAAAGACCGAGCAAGACCAAGTTAGAGGCACAGGTGAAGCCACAGCCAAAGTCAAGGAATGAAGATTCCCGCTGCTGCGACCGCATTTTTTCTATTTCTGAGTCAACAACCAGTACGCTTGTGCCCATGCATAAAGAGGGTAGGTGAAGAGTGAGGCGGAGGCAGTGGGGCAAGATGGGAAGGTGATGGCGCCCGCCCGCCCCGTCATCAAGGATAATTTTCAGGCTGAGGAGGCTAAGCAGGGAGAGAAATCGAAGAAGAAGCAAGTCAGGGAAGTGAGGGAGCTGCAACGAACTAAGCTTGATCAATGAGGTCAGGGAGGAGATTAAAGTGAAATGCGTCGTATGTTGTACCTACCAGCGAAATACGGGACGAAGTTGTTTTGATGCCAGTATCTCGTGTCTGAAACACTTCAAGATATTCCGGCTACCAGGGGGCTTCTGACTTTCTTACCGCTCCTATCTTGACATTTGCTTGGGACAAACGCAGCAGGCTATCGCAGCGTCTAATGCAGCAAATCGCGTGATAGCTGTGATGATCAAAAACAATGAAGATAAGTGCCTAAACATACTACAAATGGAAACAGTACAAGCGATACCAGATAAGTACGAGAGAATGGCCATCAAGATGTCGACGAAAAGGGCTGTAATCTCTAAGAAATGCATGGAGGTGATTCGTTTGAAAACATTTGACGTGCTGCTGGTCTCTACGACGACGTTGGGGTGTAACACTCTGCCCATCTCTCGCCTAGCTTGGCATTTGAAAAGTCGAGATGGGGAACGGCCGTTGCAGGCAATGTGAGGATGTTGGAATCATCGGGTAGCAAAGCTTCAGGTTGGACAAACATGAGGTAGGTCGAGGAATCAGCTGGGGAAAGCAGCCAGCCAGTGTACTCTTCATCTGGGCCTTGCTCGCGGATGTAGCGGGGGATATGCGTTGGGGAAACGTCCCAAACCCGTACTGATTTGTCGACGGAGCCAGAGACAACACGTGTGCCTTGCGGCGAGTAGGCCACTGACTCGACTTGATTGGCATGTCCTTTGAAAACCCTTGCCTCTCCTGTTGAAAGGTTCCACACCCGCACGGATTTGTCGTATGAGCCAGAGACCACATGGGCCCCATCAGGCGAGTAGGCCAATGTATTCACCCAACCGATGTGTCCCCTGAGGACCTTCATTGCCTCTCCTGCAGACACATCCCAGACCCGGATCGATTTATCGCTTGACCCAGAGACAAGATGTGTCCCATCCGGTGCGTATGCCATTACCATGACATGATCGGTATGTCCCCTGAGGACCCTCACTGTCTCTCCTGAAAACAGATCTCGCACCCGGATTGATTCCAAGTTGTCGGGGGACACATAGACGGTGTGGGTCCCATCCGGCGAACAGCGCGCCACATAAGCACCGCTTGTGGGCCTCTTGAGGACCCTTGCCTCCTCTGCTGTGGACAGGTCCCACAATTGTACAGATCCGTCCCATGAGCCGGAGACAACATGGTTTCCATGCGGCGAGTAGGCAAATCCGTAGAAAGAATATCCCCTTAGGACCCGAATGGACTCTCCTGTCGACACCTCCCATACCCTGACAGATCGGTCCATTGAACTAGAGACAATATTGGACCCATTTGGCGAATAAGCCACAAAAACAACATGAGCAGTGTGTCCCTTGAGCAACCTCACCACATTCCCTGTCGACAGGTCCCACACGCGCACTGATTCATTGGCTGAGCCAGAGGCAACATGTGTCCCATCTGGCGAGTAGGCCACTGCCAGGACCCAGTTGGTATGTCCCTGGAGGACCCTCACCTCTTCCCCTGCTGATAGATCCCAAGTCCGCAGTGATCCATCAGCTGAGCCAGAGACAATATGGGTCCCGTTAGGCAAGTAAATGACTGCACTAACGTTCAAGGTGTGGCCCTCGAGGACCCTCGCCTCTCCTGTAGACAGATCCCATGCTCGCACGGATGAATCGCCTGAGCCAGATACAATGTGGGTTCCATCGGGGGAGAAGACCACTGACAGAACCCTGAAATTATGGCCCTCGAGCACCCTCACTGCTTCTCCTGTAGATAGATCCCACACACGAACCGACTTGTCGAACGAGCCAGAGGCAACACGAGACCCATCTCGCGAGTAGGCCACCGAGTCGACCGTGCTCGTATGTCCACTGAGGGCTCTCGCTAGCTCCCCTGTGGACAGATCCCACACCCGTACTGACGTGTCGTCTGAGCCAGAGACAACGCAGTTGCCATCCGGGGAGTAGGCCACTGCCCTAACCCACCCGGAATGTCCCATGAGGACCCGAACCTCCTTTCCCGACGACAGGTTCCACACTCGTACTGATGTGTCGTTTGAGCCGGAGACGACATGGGCCCCATCTGGCGAGCAGGCCACTGCATTGACACTACCAGCATGACCCTGAAGGACCCGACCATCCCCCGTCAACAGATCCCACACTCGGACTGATTGGTCGCTTGAGCCAGATGCAACATACGTGTCATCAGGAGAGTAGGCCACTGCGAGGACATCATCGGTATGTCCTTTGAGAGCATGCACCTCCTCCCTTGTATACAGGTCCCATATTCGCACTAAACCATCAGGCGAGCCAACCACAACTTTGACACCACCGGGGGAGAGTGCGAGGGCATTGACACTGCTTTTGACAGTCATGCAGCTCACCTGCGCCTCTCTGCCGACACCCTCGGGCTGTGGACTAGTGTATCTAGGAATGCCATCAAACTGGCGCCTCCAGTTCTGAACGGCAACGGAACGTCGTGGGAAGGTGGCCAGGGAAGACAGATAGAAATGAGGCGTAGACAAGACGGCCTTGCTCATGCTGTGATAGGCAGCAAGGGCAGCCGCGTCTGCCAACTTGCTGACAATCCCTCTTGAATTCTTGGAGGAGTACGTCAGCATGCGCGTTGTAATCGAAGAGGCAAAACTGACCTCAGACTCCGAGATCCAACCCAGTTGGGCATCGCGCAGTATATTTTGGCACTGCATCTGCTTGCCTAATAGGTTCATCGTCTCCATCCAGAACAAAACTTGAACATGGAGGAACTTGTCCAGAGTTTCTAGAAGGCCATCTGGTGCTTCCTCACTCGTGAGGATCAGGTGTGCACTCCAGCTTCCGCATGCATACCGTAGGGGAGCCGAGACCCTGGTTTCGATGGAGTTCGGCAAGGTTGAGTTATCGAGATCCATGATGTACGAGGTTGGGATATTCGCGATGTTGAATCGCAACTGCTTTTCCATGATCGAAAAACATCCCTTTGCAAGACGGCGGTGGTGCTGTCCCTGGTCGCAGAAGAACTTGTGTGACCGTCCTTTATCGAAGAGAAAGTCGGCGAAGGATTTATGGTAGAACATGACCTGGCCGGCTTGGAGGTAGAGCACGGCGTACAGTCGATGCAACACCCCTTCCGCCATGCCAACGTCGACCAACATGTTCCTATTCCCGACACTTGCGTTAAGAACTTCGATGGCCACTGAGGTGGAAGTGCGTTCGATAGTGCAAAGGAAGGTGTGAAGAATCGACAGGCAGTCCTGGAAGGCTTCGGGGTCGCCGCGCTCTCGCGGGTCCACAAGGGAAGTATCGAGAATCTGTATGTAGAGGTCGTCCAATGTTGCAGTCGCGGCACGAGAAGGTCGACGGGCTGGAGAAGAGGAAGTGGATAGCAGACGTCTCACGATACTCTTCTGTTCCTCGACATCACGCCCCTTGACGTACCCAACAACTGTGGCGGCGTAGATGAACAGCCCTGCCGCATCTGCTACTAGCTGTTGGATTTGCTGGGTGGTAGCGCAGTCGGTGAGGCTTTCGGTGAGGAAGAGCTTGATATCAGCGTTGCTCTCCTCGAGTGGCACCTCTTCCAGCCGGCACACTTGCTTGTCGGGGAAGGATGCGATTCGTCGAACCAACGCTGGGTCCGACCGACTGGTGACGAAGAATTTGAGACCCGAGAGATCTTGCTGGTCGACGACGTCGAATAGCGTACCAAGGAATGCTGTGCCCCCTGTTCCCTCCAGCTCGTCGAGAGCATCGATGGGGATGACATAGCACGGCTCGTTGTTTGCTAGCCGTTCTGCTGCAGACTGCTCCCAAGGCATGACAAGGAGACCCATCATCTGGGATCTTGGGCCATGGTCCACAGTTTCGAATTTTCCATGCTCCTTCAGCGCAACTTGGAAGGGCTTTGACCTGAGAGCGAGGTGGTAAACAATGGTGCGAATGATCGAGGATGCAGAGCGAGTGTCGGGGAACTGGCGCGAGCAGAAGAAGCTTGCACCCAGCACGGCATTGCCAATGAGAGCTTCGAAATGGTGGGCGATGGTGTAGGCAATGGTGGTCTTGCCTGAGCCTGCTTGGCCCGAGAGCCAAAAAACCATCTCGCCATCGGGAGATGTGGGGGTGGCCCAGTGCGTGATGCCATGCAGGATGTTGACATGGGTGCCTGGAGTGCATTGACCACGACGCAATGTCGCTTCGTCGTCAGGTGCATAGTATTTGTGGTCTGCCCGTTTGCAGATGTTAAGCCTGGTGGAGAGATTGATCTGCACAAGGAGTGAGAGAAGGTCAGCGATGAAAGGATGGGGCATACCATGAATTCGTCGGTTGACCCCATGGTCATATTGATGATCCCTGGATAGATTCCCTGTTAGCGCTCTTCACAGGCCGAATGAGGAGATGGCCCACCATGGTTTACGCCCGTAAACACGTTCCCTGCGCTTCCTATATTGTTCATGGTGCCGAAGTTCTGAGCTGGACGTCTTGCGTCTAAGAAAAGGAATTCGACCAATCGTCAGTTGCGGCAGTAGTGAAAGGTGGGAATGCCCACATACATGCATCGTCGTGACTGGGATCGAATCGAGGGTTATCGTTCCAGGGAGCTTCCACGAGTCGGTTCTGCGCATGACTACCACGACGAACATCCTTATCCCGACTCGCCCGATTTTGTGCAACGCCCCATCGCTCCGTCCCCAGGAATTCAGGCTCATCATCCTCTCGAGGGAAGGGAGGGGTTCGGCTCCCCATAGAAGCATCGCTACTCTGGCTTCTTCGACCTCCGTGGACGTAGCTCTGCCTTCCTCCCTGCCTGTCTCGTTCTTCCCATTCCAAACGTTCTTGGCGGCTGTAGTATCCTGGAGGCGAAAGACTTCTGGATCTTCGTCTCGTTCTCATCGTTTCAGCTGTAGGAGAGCTCCTTGCCCGTGTCCTCCAGTTCTAAGTAACGGTTGCGGATGTCAGCAAATGAGCACTGAGAAGGCTACACCATCAAGCTTACATTTTCCGATTCTCTGTCAACCCGTCGTCGCCTCACAGTTGACGAATGGTTATCTCTATCCCTCGCTACCCTTCTACCCTCACCCCGTTCATGACGATCTTCATGTCGGTAATTTGAAGAGCGTTGGCGACTCATCCTCGGTGGTGTCCGACTCATCCTAGAACGGCTGGAAGACATTGGCGGCGCGTGCCGCCCACCCGGAGGGTTTGAGGCCCAGCGTTCGTGACGGGGCGATCTTGGCCTTGACCTTCCCCGCGTTCTTTGGTGTCGCGTTTCTTTGGTGTATCGATTGATCAGGCGTTGTCCAGCAAGGTTTGGGTATTCTACTCACCCATGCGCTCCTGATTGCGCGATCTAGAGCCAGATGCCACTGGAGGCTGAGGTGATGACCGTCGAGAATGTCGATATGAACTCGATCTAGAAGCCATATTGTCACTGCTGCTTCACGCACGAGTATCGTACTTCTGTGAAGCAAGTAACGTGGGCGTCGAGAGCAAGGGAGAAGGTAAGGTGGCTGTAACCGTAGTAGGTGCCTCGTGTGTCATTGTGGGTCCACAAAAAGTTGGCCTTCGATTAGCCTTTCTTGTCAATGGTCTAAACTTTGTTTGAACATGTCGCCAGTGTGTCAGGGACAACCGAAGAATGGGTCATGGGCTTCATGGTCTCTCTTCAGCAGCAGAGCGTCGACCAGGCCTAGGAGTTCCTTCTTGCAATATTGAGGCGGGAGAGTCAAGGAACCAGAAGCAACTCGAAATTGGATGTCTTGAACACAAGTTATAGTTTAGCTCAACAGGTTTGGACAAGGTTCACCGCGAACGTCATCCTTCGTCAAGGGGTGATACGAGATCTTTCGCTGTTCGAGGAGCCCCCCGCCCTCGAATCCGAGCATGGTAATATCCCTGTTCATACCATTCGACTATCATTTAAACTTTATTAGCTTTCCCCTTCAATTTTTGTTTGGAATAGACTTACCTCCTAAGAAATTTGTATGAAGGTGTTCGAAATGAAGAACGGGAAGACTTCCATCGCGTCGTTGGACTCCGACTTCCAACTCCGACAGGCGCCTAACGAATCGACAGTTGCACACTGGCTCAAAGCCTTTCTCCAGGAACGATCTCGGACTGCTCTCCAGCGAGTAGACTATGAGCTTATACCCATTTCAAGCTAGATCGCAAAGAGGAATGACTCCCTGGTCTTTTGCTTGCAACACACATTCCAAGCATGCGGTGAATTACAACCAGAGCCTCTGTGTATGTGGGTAAATGTAAGACTATCACAAGAAGAAATGAAGTCAAGATACACAACAAAATGTCAAACCAGCCGCCCCAGCTCCCACGGCGCCAGCGTACCAAGTCCCATTCTTACATCTTCCTCCTACCGACCCACATCCATCCCCTCCTCCTCTGCATCCTCTCCCCTGCCACCTGAGACCTCCTCAAAGATCAACGACCCCTGCTGCTCCTTGAGCCACTGCACGCTCCTCTTCTCATCCATAAAATACGTATAGGCTCTTCTCAGATCTTCTACATGGACCGTTTCGGATTTACGTTTGCGAGCGACGATTTGGGCGCAGGAGATTAGGTTTAGTGCGTATCTGTGGGGGAGAAGATGATTCGTATTTGGGCGTGTCGTAGAGAGAGGAAGAATGGGACGCACCTCAGGGTCGTTTGGACCGCCATACTCGTCAAGACATCCACAGCGTCGTCGGCGAGCTTGACGTCCTCCTCTGCACACCTAATCCCAATGATTTCTCTCACTTCGTCTTCGCTATACCTGTTCGTGGGTTATCAGCGCCCTACTCTTGCACGAAACAACTGGGGTTGTTGAATATGGAAGACGGAAACGCACCGAGTCGTGCTGACAATCAACACTCGATCCAACAAATCAATCGGCAGACCGTGCGGGGAGCGGAATTTCGTTCCACGGATACGCGACATGCCGCGGTTGGAAGCCATGATAACAAGCGGAGCAAGGTCGGATTCAAGTGCTCGGTTGAGGAACGAGAAGCATTCGATATCGAGCATATGGACTTCGTCTATGAACAGAACCTATACGCGTTTTTCTCATGTTAGCATTATTGTACCCAATACGGGCAAAGACCAATAAACACGCACACCAGGAACAACCTCTGCCTTTCCCTCCTCCCTCCACTCTGCCACCTTGGTATTAATCTGGTTCCGTAGCTCGGGCTTGATCTCGCCTGTATCCCCAGCAAAGAGGGCGAGGAAGCCTTGCGTGCGCGAGTTGATCACGTCGATTTCGTGTAGTGACACGGTGTGTACGACTTCTTTGCGTTTTTGGATTTCGCCTTCAGGGCATTGGACGAATTTTGTCTATAGGTTTTGCGTGTTAGCCCCGGCATTCCTTCTAGGGTAGAGGAGAGAAGGAGAGAGAACGCACATCGGCACCCATGGCATCGTAATCCCTTGACCTTGCAAAGCTTCTGCCTAGCTTTGAGACTTTGCCAGAGGTCTTGTCGATGACGATCACGTCGCCCGCTAGGACCTTTTCTTTCGTTAAGGCGTCGATCATCTTGGTTCCAAGGTCGTAGATGGTCTCCATGTCAGTGGTTTTGATAGTTAGCTTGCCTGTTTTCGTTGCCTGTGCATAGAGGGTGTTAGGATCAAGCACGAGGAAGTGTGTAAGCGGGTAAAGAACACGAAAGAGAGCAATAAGTGAAGGGAAGGAGGGAGGGAAGGAAGGAGGAGAAGCAAGGCGAAAGGCCATAAACACGCACCCCAGTCAAACTTCTGTCAATCTGAATCTCAACCACCTCTCCCTCGATGATCTCACTCTCTTCTTTGATACGCACACCGATGCTCCGTCTGAACGCCTGAGTGAGAGCTTCGGTCTTGGACATGGAAAGCGAAAAGACTTCAGAGGCTGCGATCATTGTAAAGGGCACGTCTGCGCCTAGGGATTGTGCCATTCCTGTATCACACCAATATTGGTATTAGCGTACTTGTTTCCCTTTGGCTTGACTTGGGAGGAAGAGAAGGAACACCTAGATAAAGACTACGCACCCATGGCAATCGCAGTCTTTCCCGTCGAAGGTGGCCCAGCAAACAACATGGCACGTCCTGCGATCCTTCCTTCTTGTACCATTTTGAGAATCATACCCGCTGCTTTGCGGGCTTTGGCTTGGCCGACAAGGCCTTGAGAGACGGCTCGGGGCTCTAGTCTGTCGTCCAGTCCCAGACCGCGTATGTGCGAGTGGGCGCCTATAACATTCAGAGACGAAGGTCAGTGAGCTGAACAGAGGCTAGAGGAAGCAAAACGCACCAATGCGCTCCATTTTGGTGATATCCCGCAGCTCAGAAGTTCCAGTCGAGATCTGCATGGCCGCCTATTCCATTTCATTACACGTTCATTGCTTTCAATACGAATTCGAATGGACATACCATGATAGTCGATGCAATGAACCGAAATGATGTCGGATTCAGAGAACGCGTCCGGGTTGTTTGGCAAGAGCGTGTTGGAACCAAACAAAAACACCCGACCCACGGAGTCTTTTGCCAGCCAGCATCGTCACGCTCTCTTCCTCTACGCGTTTCCCAGTTATGTTGTCCGTGGTTCGAAGGGGCAGCACTGGGCTCTCGCTCAGAACAGCTCTTGCTCCTTCTTCAATACCTACCACCGCGTCTACCTCGTCACTGCGCCATGTCGTCCCAGCAGCCTCTTCCTCCTCTACCTCCCTGCTGAGCAGCAGAGGGTACGCCACGGAAATCTGGAAGAACCAAAAAGTCGACACAGAACTCTCCGCCGCCCTCTCCCGCACACAAAACATCTTCAAAACTTACAAACCCTACACACCCGGTGTCCGCCACCTCCGCCGTCCTCTCAAC